>OX387361.1:3190000-3250000 GCA_947563465.1 Archips xylosteana
TTGATTTTGATTTAACCTACTTCAAATTTATTTGTATGGAATGAAATAAAGCTTTATTATTATCTCTTTATTTATATTTTTCTCTTAGGTTAGATTTTTACAATAATTATACAAAAAGTAAAATATAAAACTATACATACAAAACGTAAAATCATTATAAAAACCTAACCTAGGGTGCCACCGGCAGCGAGGCGGGGCCTAAGCTATCGGTGGTTAGGGCGACAGAGAGAGGAACCTCCTGACTATCCGCGCAGTGTCCAGGAGTACCGCCTTCTGTATCTGACCCTTGATCCAGCCATCTAGCGAGAGTCTCTTGAGGTGTTGGTCGAGACTCTTCGCTATCAGACCGTTCGCAGAAACGACTATCGGGACAATGATCGTCGAATCAACATCCCACATGGCGGTTATCTCGTGAGCTAGGTCAAGGTACTTGCTGGCTTTGTCCTTCTCAGCTTTCACGAGGTTCTCGTCATGGGGGATAGTGATGTCGATGAGCATTGTCTGGCGTTTCAATCGATCTGTCAGCACGATATCAGGCCTATTGGCTAAAATAGTCCTGTCCGTGATAACAGACCGATCCCAATAGAGCGTGGCACGACCATTTTCGAGAACTGGCGCAGGTATATACTTATAGTAAGGCACTTCAAAGTCCACAAG
Source organism: Archips xylosteana (assembly GCA_947563465.1). Taxonomy (NCBI): domain Eukaryota; kingdom Metazoa; phylum Arthropoda; class Insecta; order Lepidoptera; family Tortricidae; genus Archips; species Archips xylosteana. The sequence goes on from OX387361.1 coordinate 3,190,658, forward strand.
ACCGTATAGCAGAGCAAGTTGCTGGTGAATAATTCTGGCTACAAGGTTATGTCTGTGCAAGTACTCACCGTTAGCAAGATGACCACAACCGGAAATTATATGCCTGAGTGACTCCCCGGGACGGCGGCATGCCCGACAAATGTCGACCGTACCGTCCTTCAGGATATACCTCCGGTAGTTGTTCGTCATGATAACTTCATCCGCAATTGCACAGACAAAACCTTCGGTTTCCCCGAAGAGATCCCCGAAACGTAGCCAGTTCACCGACGCAAGCAGATCTACATCTGGCCCTGTGAGTGCCTTGTAGAACCGCCCGTGTAGCTCCTTGCTCTTCCATACCGCCTTGCGGTCCTCGATGCTCATTACTTTAAGTCGGCGCCAGTTCTCGTTTGCCAAGGAAAGCGGGGTGAAGTTTTTGTCTACTGCTACTACGTCGCGATGTACCCCACACTCGTTGTTTAGGAAATAATCCCTGAGATTATACACCTCGCGGTTGTGGAGGTCTTTGGCATTTAAAAAGCCACGACCTCCATACTTCCGCGAGATGTACAGTCTCATAACAGACGAGCGCGGGTGAAGCAAGCGATGCGCAGTGAGTTATTACTATTACTATTATAATTATTAGTTAATATTATGTAACAGAGTTCAAGATTACTTAACTTATTTTTCTCTTCTCACTTTGTATTCAAAGATTTTCACGTAATTGGGTATTTTTTAATTTTTTTTTTAGATTGAAGTCAGCTAAAAAAAAAAGAGAGCATTTTAAAAAAGCCACTTTTTTATATTCTAATAATTTTATGTTATTCCAACTCAGAATCACGAGCTCTTTCAATCTTAGTATGACAAAAAATGTTTTTAAGTTTTTTTTTCATATTTTGTTACTATTCCATATACTTTGTATGGCGTAACGAAAATGAAGAACATAAAAAATGTATCACATTTTCGGGATATTTTTTCACTCCTACAAGGATGGAAAGAGCTCGTGATTCTGAGTAAGGTAACGGCGCCTATTACCGTGATACTTAAGGGGGTTTTGAAATTAGTCCAAAAAATTAGGGTATCAAAGCTTCTAAACGGCCGAGAATATTTTTTTATTTAAGATTGTTTATTGAACTTTCGTCGTCGTAACTTTCTGGGCTCATTTTACTACTAATTATTTGATAAAATAATTATTGAAACCAAAATACCCAAGTCTTCTATTACCGTGGCAATGGACAGGTTATGATTCTATTACCGCGAATTGAGCTTCCATCACCGTGTGTATAAAAAGCAACAACTTTTTACCATCGGTACAGGAACCCGACTCATAATTTGGAACCTAACACCGAGGTAAATAAAAAATAATGACTTTTGGTTCTGTGTACTGTTTTTGTACATATTTTTTTTAAAGAAAACTAGAAATAAACGTCAAAATATGTCTTACATGATTATATATTTTCTTTTGTAATTTGTCACAATGTTGCAAATAATTAAAATAAATAAATAAATAAATAAATATTAGGGGACAATCTTACACAAATCGACCTAGTCCCAAACTAAGCAAAGCTTGTATTATGGGTACTAGACGACGATAAACATACTTATATAGATAAATACATACTTAAATACATAGAAAACATCCATAACTCAGGAACAAATATTCGTGCTCATCACACAAATAAATGCCCTTACCGGGATTTGAACCCAGGACCTCTTGCTTCGTAGGCAGGGTCACTACCAACTAGGCTAAAGCGGTCGTTAAATTAAATTACTTATGAGTATTTCTGACTGATGAGTAAAAGTCCCAACTTTATGAAAAAAAATCTGCACTTACGGTACCCTAAATGTGATCTATTTTAATACAAGACTAAAATGTCACTCGGTAAAAGATACTTCCTTAAGAAACTGTCACCGACCCAAACAAACATTGAATGGGTCGGTAATAGATTCCCATACATTCTATAACCGAGGGTTATGTGGTCGTACCATCGGTAATAGGCATAATTTAGAGAGTTATTAAATCTAATTCCGACCCATAAAAACAATAAGATACAGTTGTATTTTCATCACAAACCAAAAATATTAGTTATCACCTTGGTATAAAACCAAAACTATATAACTGATAAGTATAAATATGATTTTATCTCAATATTTAAACAACTTGACAAAATAACGGTTTCTATAGAAACTACAAATTCAATAGTGAAGTTTTTGTTAAAAATTAAGGGTTTGTTGAAAGAAAGAAAGAAAGAAAGAAAGAAGACATTTATTCACTTTTACAAGACACACAAATACAAGAAAGTACACACAAATCCATACAAATAAACAAAGTTCACAAAACAACGAAGTAATAAATACACAGATCTGCATGTGTGTCCATGCAAAAGTGAAACGGTCGCTGACTCAGCATTATGCTGAGGCGTTAGACGCCTGCAGCGCTGATTTTCTGCCAGAACCGTCTGTGACTCACGGAACGATACACAAATATACTATATAAACTACTTAATAAAAAGATAAATTAATAAAATGATAATGAATTAACAAATAATTTAGATTTATTATTGCGTAGCATAATATGTAAATAAATACAATAAAGAAAAAGTAAACTGCGAAAACATAACCCGGTAAAACAACAGGTTGGCATATCAAGTGCTGGTTTTATAGGTAGGATTTTTGGAGCGTTAATAAGTGATCCTTCAGCTTGCGCTTGAAGGTGTACCTACTAGACGCTCCTTGGATAGGGGGAGGAATATCATTCCAGCACTTGGACGCCGCGAACTTAAAACTTCCGCGAAATGCCGCGGTCCGGTGTTTAGGCACAAGAACCATAGCACTCCTGCGCTCACTCTTCGACCAAACAATTTTATTGAAGAGGTACAACGGTTTCCTGTAGCGTCTCACACCGAACAGCAAAGTGGCGAGGTGCATGCGCCTGCGCGCAGGCATGTTCAGCAAGTTAGCGGCGTTCAGGTACGGAGTGATGTGGGACCGGGGTGGGACACGGAAACAAAAACGAGCACATGCGTTTTGCACTCGCTGTAAAAGCCTCTTGGAACGACCAACAATGCAGCCGTCATAAACAATATCACAATAGTTTAATCTGGACAATATAAGCGATTCACAAAGGTTAACACGCAAATCAACACTAAGGTAATCGCGTATACTGTACAGAACCTTGAGGCGGTAGAAGCAGTTACTCACAACTTTTAGGATGTGGTTCTCAAAGCTCAGCTTGCCGTCCATAAGTAGACCAAGGTTATTGGCTTCTACCACCCGTTCTATTGGTTTACCCATAACGGCAACATCCCCGGTAGTCAGAGCATCAATAGTATTCCGAATTTGATGCCTCGATCCAAAAACTATATACTTCGACTTGCCGGGGTTGAGGACTAAACAGTTCCTCTCCGACCAAGCTGAAATACGATCGAGATCTGCATTGATGGCGTCTACAGCAATGGAAGTTTCTGACGGCGCGCAGGAGACGTACAGCTGCAGATCGTCCGCGTAGAGATGGTATCCACTGCTCCTTATACTGCTGACAATATCAGAACTGTACAATATAAAGAGCAGAGGACCTAGTATCGAGCCCTGCGGCACTCCCCGTGTCACAGGGCAAAGAGAAGACCGCAGAGTACCACCATCCACCCCACGCAATACGATAGTCTGCGCACGGTCAGTCAAATAACTGCTAAACCATTTTATCGCCGTGACATCAAATCCGTAATACGACATCTTGGATAATAGCAAGGGAATGCTAATGCAATCAAAAGCCCTGGAGAAATCTAAAAGTGCTAAAATAGTACTTTTTCCAGCATCCCTAGCCTGCAAAATATTATCGACTACATCGAGTAACGCAGTAGCTGTCGATCGACCCTTGCGAAAACCCGATTGCAGTTCAGGTAGGATGCTGTATTTCTCCAAGTACTCCGACAGCTGTTCGCAAACTACCCTTTCCACTATCTTCGACGCACAGGGAAGGATACTAATAGGACGGAGTTCGGACAGATTAACAGGATTAGGTTTTTTAGGTAACGGGGTCACTTGAGCAATTTTCCAATCAGTCGGGAAAGTCATAGTCTCAATACTCCTATTGATGATGAATGTCAGTACCTTCGAAGTCACCGGAAGAGTCATAAGTAACATGTCAATAGCAATCGAATCATGTCCCTTTGCAGTTGTTTTAATAGAGGTCATAATTTTTGTCACAGTTCCTGTCGTTGTTGGTGAAAGAGTAAATTTTTTGTCACTATGTCTATCGAATTCATACCGTGTCAGGTCAGATATAGATACGGCTGGTTTACCAGGTATATTTAAGAAATGCCGGTTTATTAAGTCGGGGTCGTTAAAGTGTGTCGGGAGGTCAGTCTGTGTCTGTGGGTCTGGAAGGACTGTGCGCTTTAAGTTTTTCCAGAGAGTCTTTGAGTCGGTAACGTCATTGATGTGGTGCTCGAAGAAGGCACGTTTCTCGCTATGGATGGCTGCGATTACTAGGCGTTTCAGGTCCAGGTAGTATTGCTTATGGACATCAGCTTTGGTTCGTTTGTATTTGTCGTGGGCTTTGTCCCTTAGACGCATCATCAACTTCACATTGCTCGTCAGCCATGGTTTAAGAGCCTCCTTCACCACAATCGTCTTTTCAGGTGCGTGTTTGTCGAACAATTGGAGTATAAGTTCGTTAAATTTTCGAACCATATTATTCACGTCATTAAGTAATAGTATTTGGTCCCAATTTAAAGATTCAAGGTCATTGTCGAAGTCACTTAAATTAATGTCTTTGAGTGGTCGGTAAGTAATACGTCTCGGTGTCGGTTTCTGTTTTTTTATGTCAAACTCAGCTGTAATGAAAGCGTGTCTGCCCAGGCTGGGAATGTGCTTCACTTCGACATTCACAACGTGAGCGTCAGTGCAAATCAGGTCTATGGTCGTCTCGCTGTGGTCAGTAAAATGCGTTGGTTCACGTACGTGTTGAGTTAAATTAACTGATGTTAAGAAATGCATCAGACAATCAAACTTTGTGTCGGTTTTGTCAGTAAAATTTATGTTAAAGTCACCAAGTAAAATCAAACGGTCGTAATTAACAAAAGATGTAATAGAATTCGTAATGGCGTCAAAAAAGGTGTCAACGTCAAGCCACGGAGGACGGTATGCGGTTCCAATTATTAACCGTTTACAGTTAATATTCAATCTTAACCACATTTGTTCTACAAGAGCGGCCGGCGGATGCGCAAGAGTGCGGGCGGTGAGCTCACGACGGATAAAAAAACCAACGCCTCCCCCGCGACCCGCTCGGATCTCGGCGGGACGCGCCACCTGCTTCAGTCGATATCCAGCGATCGTCGGAGCACGCGCCTCCTGCCCGGCGCGCAGCCAGGTCTCGTTAATAGCAACGACGTCGGCTTTTGTCGTAGTCACAATCGCAATCAACTCGTCATGTCCCGTACCAAGAGATCCAGCATTAAATAGACCAACTTTGAAGTTTTTAAAACGAGGCATGGCAGGAAGAAAATGACATTACGCTTTGATCAATTATAACTGAAGATACACATTGCCGAACAAAATCCCCTTGAAAGAATGTCCGAACTATTTATTTGTTTGCGTAACAAATGAAATCATCACCTACACAAAGTAATTACTTTGTGTGAAAAGAATAAGTGACGAAATTTGAACCTAGTCTTTACTTAATTACAGTTGAATTTCGCAACTTCACAGTTAAAAATTTATTTACGTGTGCGTAGAGAAAACTGATCCCAAATACGTAAATACGTGACGAAATTTGAACCTAGTCTTTACTTCATTACAGTCGAATTTCGGTAGCGGCAAAACTCCACAACGCTTGACACTTGACAGCTAAACTCCACAATTTCCACACGTTTGGTCGGATATGAATGTAAGCCTTATCAGAAACGGCATAGTGATTAATTTCACTTGCTACATTGAAGGCGACGTTGTAAGATTGCTTTGACGAGTTTGACGTTGCTTTGGCGGACGAAATGATGTTGTAGAACAAAGAATGCATTCCGACTTTAGGAGAGGACTTTCTTTACAAAAAGTTTTTGTCAATTAATGCAATAAAAAACGGTGAAATTAAGGTTAACGCCAACACTTTACAGAATGAATGGGGACGTCATTTAGATAATTTGAAACCTAATTTTCTTTACTCCAAATGTTTACCGTTTTCGAGATATAAGTATAAAATGATAAACTGACTAACTGACTGTTGTATATAAACGCACAGCCCAAAACGCTGCACCTAGAGACTTGAAATTTTGCAAATGTGTACAATGTGTGTATACAATGTAGGCATCCAACAAGGAAGGATTTTTGGAAATTCCCACGGGATAAGGAAAATACGGGATTTATATATTCAGTTCAACGGGATTCCTATGTATCTCCGTAATTATGTATATTATAATTACTACTCTTCAAATTGGGCATAAAAGTAGGTAATTATAATAGTGAAAAATATTTTTAGGATTTTTCGAAATTCCCACGGGTTATGGAAAAACGGGGTTTTATATTATTCAGTTCAACAGGATCGATTATTTGTTTTACTGGTCTTAGAAAGCTGAAATTTGCCATTTAGGTTCCTTGGGGAGTGTAGGGGAGTACTTGAAGTTGTTCGTAATCATGAGAAGATCCAGAAAGTATTATTTTCACGAGTTAAAATCGGGTTTTGTTCCGCGTACCTTGACACAGTGTCGTCTCGTGATCATGGCGCATGCAACTGTGCCGAAATATCGGGCTTCTTCAAAATCAAGGTACGCGGAACAAAACCCGATTTTAACACGTGAAATTAGTAATGACCGCGATAGTCTAAAATATTGTAGTATAATTTTCTCCCTAATATTATGTATTTGAAGTCACAGTGTATATTTTTTTGTAATGGTCATTTCATTATTTATGAATAAAATTTGTTTCTAATATAATAACTTTATTAATTTTTATTTTCAATCAGTCAAACTATCGCACACGTTTACCAGTAACACATACACACATACATGACATACGTATACACATCCAGGAAATCAAAACTTCAAACAAAAACACATAAAATTCTAGAAATAAAAAAATAGGGTGATGGCAACTCCACTACACTTTTGTTCTATGTTCTGTTGTTTATCTGTTTCGTTTTACTGATAAGCTTTCCTGTGCGTGTGACAAAGACAAGGCATATGTCAATGTTGTGGAATTCTGACAACGTTAATCTTTTAATTAGCAATTTAGAAATGGCTTTAAAATTAATTTAAATCAATATTTCTCTCTGATTCTTAGAATTTAATAGAAAAAACAACAGATACTCACCGAAAGTATGATATTCCATTAGATTTGTTCCGTTTTTTCGAGTGATTTTTGCACTTTTTAAAGACGCACGTGGGCATCGTTACGCTTGCATTGACAACAACGTACTGAGAAAAAAGTCGACCACTTTTATCAAAGTGGAGCTCATTTGGCTCGGACATATTCGGGCGCGCGACTGTGCATCTACAGTTATAATTGATCAAAGACATTACGTAATAAAAACAATAGTGAGGAAATAGTTGGATGTTGGTGAATTTGATTTTTATATATGGTGTTGCAAGAACGTTATGAAATTGGTGCATATAATACGAGTACGTGTTAGATAAATATATAACTTTGTTTATAGGTAAATCACAGACCGGGACAAAAATAATCAGTTGTTTCACTTTTGCAATGACACAACGCAAGAAAAACGACACGATTGAAACACACAGGAAGGCCACACAAATACGGTAAGCACGTTTATACTTATATATATAGCTAATAGTAAACAGGATTTGGACAGAAGAATATAACATAACACTTTTGTTACAGGACTCCACAAATAATAAATAATAACTACGCATTATGCGGGGCAATGGTGACCTGATTAAAAACACTTAAGTCGGCCAAGCTGCGTAAGCAATGGCCCGGCTGGCCGTCACTTCTACGGGCAAAAATCCTTCCGCCCCGGGTCCAGACGAAGCGCCAGGCGGCCGCTCCCGCGGCCTCGCGGGCGCGCAGAAACAGCTGGCGATTGGCAGCCGTCAGCCGCTCATTGGCGTAGAACCGCTGCGGCGCGGCGGCCAGGCCCAGGCCCTCGGTCGTGGCGCCGCGGCGCACGCGCGCCTGCCGCAGCAGCTCGTCGCGGACATCGCGACGCGCCATGCGCACCACCAGCGGCCGCGGCCGGCCCGCCGCGCCCCCGCGTCCCACGCGCTGCGCGAACACCACGTCCCTCGCGTCCAGGTCCACGCCCAGCTTCGCGCAAACCCGGGCGACGAGCCCGACCGCGCTCTCACCCGGCTCCTCCGGCACGTTGGTCAGCTGCACGTCGTTCGCCATCAGCTCCTGGTCCCGGTCGTTCAGCTGTACCTGGAGGGTAGCGACAGCCTCCTCGAGCACTTTGGTGGCTGCCGACGCTGTTACGTCAACGACAGCTTTTTCAACAGCGTCGACGCGACCCTCCAGATTAGCAACCTTTGCGCTGATGTCAGCCATGCACGCCCTAACATCTTTAAACTCCTGGCGGAACTCTGTGAGCTCATTTCTCAGTGCGCGCAACTCCTCCCGGAACAACCGGATCTCCTCTCCAAGCGCAACCTGCGCCGCACCCCCGCACACCGGAGACACCACCCCACCCGACGAGATCACCGTCCCCGCATCCGACAGAACCTTCGTAGCGGCGGGCGCCGCCGGCTTGGCGGGGGCCGCCGGCATAGCAGACGAAGCGCTGACAGAACGGGAAGAGGTGGCCTGAACATTAGCCGGCTTTGTGGGCACGGGTTTAGCGGGGGCGGCAGCGGCGACGGGCTGGGTGAGCAAACCCTTCACCGGCGTGTCGGCGTTGTTGTCTCGCGGCTGGAACTGCTTGCACGTCGGGCAGCTCCATTCTTGAGGGACCGCCGTCCCGGCAGGAACGCTCACGCACGCGTAGTGGTAGTGGCCGCTGCATTTTGGGCACATAATGGTGCCAGTACGACCGGTAAATTTGGCACAAGCCGCGCATTTCGTGGACATGGTAGCCAGTTATTTATATTTTTTAATGTGGGTACTTAAACACAGTGATATTTATAATTGTTTGTGTTTAGGTAAATACACTGCACTAAACACTTCACGCACAATAAATGTTATCTATTTGCTTGTTTAAATTAAATCTATCGAACAAACAGAGTGTAAAACTACTTGTTTTTATTTTTATCGCGAAAAGTCACTTGGGTGCGTATTCCGTGTAACGATCCGTGAGGGTAATGAATGCATTCCATACCACGGAAATGGTTCTTTAATAGTGTAAATAGATCAAGATTGGAATAACTGTAAGAAAGTATATAACAGATCACATATACCAAAAATAAAGCATAAAGCACTAAAATCACCATTTTACCTATTACCGTGGTATACCACGATATTAGAATCCATATAAAAAAACGACGCCTATCACCGCTGTATTTTATTTTCAATTTTAAACTTATTTCCAGGATAAAAAATATAAAAAGAATATTCAAAAGTCGTGCAGAAAACTGTACACAATCGTTTAAAAATCATAGCATTAATTCAATTGCCGTAACTATTACGTAAAATACTAAATAAGATTCGAGTTAACTTACATGTTGCGTCACACGTTTGTATGGCAAGACCTCTTTCTGCGGTGCCGTCACGAAAATCGATGAATTGCGAGCTCTTTGTTTCATTCACACATACTAGCGCTAATAAGTTTGTTAGTCAACTAAATGAGCTTCATTCACAGATAATTTGTTTTTTAGTAAATCGATCGGTTTAATTTTAAAATGCATATTTCAAAATACCACGGTGATGGTCGTCGATTTTGATACCCGCCTTAACAGGCGCCGTTACCTTAGATAACATAAAATTGTAGGGAATCTAAAAAAAAACCGGTTGTCTGTAAAGTCTATTTATGAACGATAGTTTAACGTGACAACGTCATAACAAAACATTGATGTCGAACGCTCAAGCCGATTGTCTCTTTCGCTCGCTCGTGCCGCGCTCTCGCTCCAATCGTTCATCGGCTCGAGCGTAACGGGACGCATATCGGGACAATGCGTTATGTACGTTACACTGAGTCATCCTTTTTCGTGCGTGCAGCCGGCGTTCATCGATTTATTAGACGTTGTCACGTCAAAAAGTGGCATTTTTTTGAGAAATGCTCTAAAAATAAACTATTAAACAATTGAAAGAAACCCCTGTAAAACTCAGAAGTTGGAATCCAAGAGCAAATTGCACCCCACTGTACAAAGTCAAACAGTTAGAGCAAACAGCGTACAGTCGAGCGGAAAATACAGTGTTTTTAAAAACGATGCAATCATGGCACAGCGGCCGCAAATCCACAGGGCATTAGCACTTACATTAACAGCCTAGCATGACGAGTGTACCGAAAAAACCGGTCAAGAGCGTGTCGGATACACCCAGGATAGAGTTTTGCAGCCGAATCGTTTTCAAAAAATTTGTACATAGTTAACGGCTTAATCAAAACAAAAATCACAAACGCTATTTTTGTGTAACGAAAGTTAGTCATATGGGTTACACAAAAATAATTTAAAAAAAATTGTTTTTAATTAATAATCTCTTAATTGTGTAAAATTTTTTTGTAAACAACTCAGCCATTACAAAAAAATCCTTGCATAATCATATTAATTCTACTATTAATTATACTGTCCGAATTAAACAAGCAATATTTTATAGGTCAGGCTGCTATTTACTCTTAAACTATTAATAATTCTCAAGCAAACTTAGCTTTTTTTCCCGACGAAACAAAGAAAAATTAAAATTATTTTTTATTAGTAAATTTTTCAGAAATTTTTAAATGGTCATCCTGTAGAACTCCATAGGTTAGGTTACGTATGTTTTATAACTATTCTGTACAATTAATGAATTCAGAGTAAAAACAGTTATGAACCTATGCTCGTCCACTGCTGGACATAGACCTCTTCCATGGCACGCCACTGAGCACGATCCTCAGCCACTCTCATCCAGCTCTTGCCAGCCGCCTTGCGAAGATCATCGCTCCACCGAGTCTGAGGATGTCCTACGCTACGTTTGCCGATCCGTGGTCTACACCAAGAACCCGTCTACACCAACGGTTATCGGTTCTTCGGGTTATATGGCCATTTCATCGTGCTAATGCAGTGGGCTATGTCGATAACTTTAGTTATAAAAGAGTTATGAATAACAATACATTATTCATACTAAATACAAACTGAAACATGGATGCACAGAAAAACCTCAGAAAAAACCTCTGGCCTTTTTGCTGGGGTTTTTTCTGTGCATCCATGTTTCAGTTTGTATTTAGTATGCAATATATAGATTTCACGGGATGACCATAAAAGTAATAAAAAAAGAAGTTGAAAAATAAAAAAAAATTCAAAATGATACTTCATATCAAACTTATTATGAGTTATGATGAGTTATGACAAACATTATATCGATACCGAAAATCTCAAATGGCGTAAAGGACAAAAATGCGAAAATGAGTCTTAAATGCCATCGTATACAGCTTTTTTTCCCTATCGAATGGCATTTAAGACTCATTTTCGCATTTTTGTCCTTTACGCCATTTGAGATTTCCGGTATCGATATTATGACCTTCAACAATTATGGAACCCGATATGGACTCGGAAAAAATGTACAAGATAAGCAATAAGCCGCCTTATTGTTATCTAATGCAGATGTGGGTAAAACTTAGTTAAAAATAAGTTTTGTTAAAAATTTCATTTTAAGAGCAAGCTTTTTAGCTGACTGTACTTGCATTGTCATCCAACTTACATAAGTATACCAAATTTCAAGTGAATCCGACCACTGGTAGGGGGTCAAATTCGACTTCTAAGATTTGACCCGTGCATACATAGATACATTGCAAGTTAATAAAAAGCTTTTTCACTTCTCATGCTCTTAAAATGTTACTTTAGTCTATGCATATCGGGACTAAAGCTCTTTTTTGATCTCTAGGGACTAAAGTAATTTTTTTTAATTTACTTTGGAAACCCCTAAACTGCTAATCACGGTGTTTGTGGATGGAGGATTATTGCCATTTTCAGTGACTGGGCATAGACAATTTTAAAGCTTTCCACAGACCGCAGCGCGCTGCGGACGCTCCGAAGCGATCCGTAGCGCCCCCTCCGTAGCGCCCTGCGCTTCGGTCTGTGGAAGCCTGGGCGTGGAAATAACCTCAAAATGACAACTGTATAAAAAATATTTTAAAAAATAATAATTTCGTGAAACGCCATGAATAATTACGAATATTAATTTGTTTTATAATATTAATGATGCTATGAAATAATTTTCATATTTGAATCTGTTGGCTAAATATGCAAACATTTAAAGCGTCACTCAACAAAAAAAAACCGCGGAACAAATTAAAAATTGCTATTTGAATTCGCTCTGCTCGGGTGGCTAAATATCTTGTGTCATTATGGCTTGTTTTAGTCCCTTGTTGAACAATCTACTATTAATATACAGGGTAATTTTTTAATAAGTGCACAAATTTTGATATGTGATTCAGTGACGTTAAAATAACAAATTTCAGTATTTTTGGTTATAATATCTATCACTTATTTTTTTGTTTTTCATAGTAACTCGACGAATTACTATGAACAACCCAAATTTCAAAATGTAAAGAAAAAAATCTTGAACAGATAATCGTGATCTATCAACGATACTGAATCACGCATCAAAATTTGTGCACTGATTAAAAAATTATTATATTTAGTAATAGCATGCTAGGCGCGCTAGACGGTTCACTCTCCTGATGTTGTGGAAACAATTTGTGGCAGCAAACAAACGTCTTGAACAAATTAACTTGCACTCGAGATAAATATGCCCATTTGCTGCACTTTATAAATATTTATGCTGAGAATAAACGAAGCTGTAGTAACCCAGTGGTTAGAACTATGGCCTCTCAAGCAGAGGATTGTGGGTTCGAGTCCGAGCCCGCACCTCTGAGTTTCTCATAATTTATGTGCGAAATTACATTTAAAAACTGTCAATTATTTCATCCTCACCATCTTGATGGTTGGAAGTCTAGCACCGACCGCTATTGGCTACGTATACGACGGTGGCGCCGCGTAGCGTTGACAACATTTCCTCCCCATTTACTTCCAATTTTTGCCATGTTGTGCGCTGCGATCGTTTTCTGTACCCCCACCACCCGCTTCGCACAAAGCCAATAAGCTGAACTTTTTCCCACGCACGACTAAGTTATGGAACCAGCTTCCTATAGCATTCCAAGAGCGATACAGCTTGGAGATCTTTAAAAAACGAGCCTGTCTTTAAAAAAGGGCCGGCAACGCACCTGTGACACCGTTAGTGTTGCAGATGTCCATGGGTGGCGGTGATTGCTTCCCATCAGGTAACAAATAGAATAACCACGAGCTTTACGACTTTAGCAGGCAGTTTTATCTGAGAGCTGAGTACGCCCATGCATTGTAATACCTATCACCTACGCAAGTGGTGGTGGACGGAATCTCCGTTCTGAGAGTGCGGGGAAGAGGGACAGAGAGTGAAGCTCATCCGACTGTCCTCTTCCCTCCTACCCTGGACCTGCCGAAGACCTGGATGGACTAACGCCTGTTGCAGCCGCATGGCTTAGCAATATTAGTATTTTTTACTCTAATGCCTTTAGATATTATATTCCGGGATAAAAAGTGCACTATATTTTAGACGACCGGATAGCCTAGTTGTTAGAGAACCTGACTACGAAGCTTGAGGTCCCGGGTTCGATTCCCGGTCGGGGCAGACATTTGTGTGAATAATACGAATGTTTGTGCTCGAGTCTTGGGTGTTTAATATGTATTTAACTATGTGTATCTACCTATATAAGTATGTTTATCCGTTGTCTAGTACCCATAGTACAAGCTTTGCTTAGTTTGTGACTAGTTCAATTGGTGTGAATTGTCCCGTGATATTTATTTAATTCAGGTTACATACTATCTGTACGCCAAATTTCATCAGGATCCGTCAAACAGTTTCAACGTGAAAGAGTAAGAAACATCCATACAAACTTTCGCGATTATAAAATAAGTAAGATACTGTAAATTGAAATCCAAATTGTTTTATCATGCCTTTCCAGTACAACGATTCTGTTAGGAAATTAGGGTGCTGATAAACCCATGTCCTAGATAGCTCCCTCTGGTGACGAGGCACGAATTCGCTTATTAGTTGCAATATTTTATGTAATTTCAGGAAAATAAGCAAAGCTAGCAGCTAAAAGCTAGCTATTGTCACTACTGGAGACCAAAGGCCTGGCAGTTATCTTTCTCAACGTATCGCCATCGCTATTCAACGAGGGAATGCTGCCAGCCTTTTGGGCACGATGCCACGGGGGCCTTTTTTAGACTTAATCTAGTAGTTTTTGAGTCACCACTTTTCTTGTTCGGTAAGTCTTAGTACGTGTTCCATCGAAATCAGCTTCCGCGGAAGGAAAAACATAAGGTTTTTAAGTTAGATATTTAGTTTATAGCAAGGGTGATAAAGACTGGATTAGCAATCGCCATAGTACAGATCGGCAGCGGAAAAATAGTTCGATTATTAAATCTAGATGGCGCTGACATATAGCCCAAGGGTTTGAAAGTAAAACAATAAGACTACAGATATTTCATATTACTGCAAATGTATTATACATTTAAAAAAAATGTATAGGTAATTAAAATACTCAAAAACATTACGTACTATTCGTATTACGCTGAAATAATATAAGCACAATAAGCAAAATATTCAACCAACTAGCCATTTTCTCGCTAACTTTCTACTCAAAAACTATCCAGCAAAAAAGCCTCGGCAAAAGTTTTCTTCGGTTGCCAATATTATAATTTCTTCGAGGGAAAAACTAGAAAGCGAGCCGAATACGGTACCAGATTCGAAAACCAACAGACGTCATCGGCTCTTACTAATACGGAGTCTAGAAAGTTCTATTTAAAGTTAGCGGACATAATCTACACCGAGAGAAAATTCTAGTTTAGGTAACCAGAATAAAATTAACTTAACCAGATTGTCATGTAATATATACGACATCTAGACTGTTTTTTGAGTATACTAGAAAAATCTAGTAATAGCTTACAGGAATATATAGCACACTTAAACGTAATTCTGGTACACATCATTAAAATTAACATTGTTTACTAAAATTAATTTACTAGAATATTCTGGTATTCCAAAACCCGCGTTGCAGATGTGGGAGCTAAGACCGCTAAGCTCAAATGGGACTGGGCTGGTCATGTCTGCCGCATGCACCCACAGCGATGGACTCAAATTACCACCTTTTGGGTTCCGCGGGATGGCCATCGAAACAGAGGCAGACCGAAGAGAAGATGGCGGGACGACTTGGACGCATATCAAGTAGGTTGGCAGGAGCATGCTCTCGATAGGGACGAATGGCGGAAAAAAGGGGAGGCCTTTGCCCAGCAGTGGGACACTTTAACAGGCTAAATAAAAAAATAAAAAATCTGGTATTATTAAAACACGATTGTTTGTTGTTAAAAGTCAATCTGGTAAATATAACTTAATTCTGTTTCTTTATACTAGTATAATATTTACCATGTTCTGGTAGTATTGTTATAGTAATTTCTTTCAGTGTACTATTACAACAAATTTGCTAACAATTGCGAATTTCATGTTTGTGCATGTCTTACAGTACGTATGTTAATGTTAACCATGTTGTCAAAAAAAAATAGTTTAACAAAAAGTAGACATTATAGATTTTTATGAGTAAAAGACGTGTTTAACTTTTTTTGGAATGAACATTACCCTCCACAGAAACTAAGACAAGGGTTAAACATGTGCTTAACACGTGTCACTTCATACAAAGTAATGTTTAAGTTTTTTTGTGACGACATAGTACGTTACACACCTAAAGCGGTAAATATGTTGGCACTATGTAAAATCAGCTAGCTCTTCCCATTGATCCTATCCCGTATCGGTCTTTTTAGCCACAAGCGCAAGTGTCGCCAGGGTGCTACTTAAATCATCTGTCACAGATGTAAAGGCATATTATTATTATTATTATGTAAAATCTTTGTTGCACATAAAAATGTAAAAATAAAAGTACAGATAAATTAGAAAAAAAACAAAGGCGAACGTATATCTAACAAGGGATATCTTTCAGCTAACTTTGTTGAAAATAAAGGAGTCAAAAGTCAAAATAATAATAATTTTGAAGAATTACCACCAAAGAAAATTCATTAATAATGGCTGGCCTTTGTCTCGACTCGTGCGACAAATTCCGCTTGCTGTGTTTATTTTACGAATTCCCTGGGCAGGTAAAGAAGTTTAAAGTGCGCATACCGCATTAAATATTTCTTACGGCCTGAAAAGGTATAATCTAAATATACACCGTGGATTTGGCTAATGCGCCAGAGTTATAAGACAAACTTCTGAGCCCCTCAAAAGCAAAAAAATATTGTATGAACCTGGTGTTTAATGGGAATATTAACTTCCCGATTTTTTTTTAAATAATTTTTTATGAAATATTAATTAATACTTTCGACCTCCAAGATAAAGAAGGCTTTTGAACTAGCTGGCTACGGATAGGTACTAAATTATAATGACGTTATCTGTTATAAAAAAACTTTTTAGGATTGAACATTAGCAACTATAAGGTGGGTTGCGCAAAAGACTTTTTCAAAATTATTTCACACAAAAAATTATATATCTCTCGAACTAAGTGAAATCGATCTTCCACTTTATCCTTAATTTTTGGCTTGAAATAACCTGACGATTTATGTTTGACTACCGGATAGCCTAGTGATTAGAGAACCTGACTATGAAGCTAGAGGTCACGGGTTCGATCCTCAGTCGAGGTAGATAGGTATTTGCATGATAAATACAAATGTTTGTGCTTGAGTCTTGCATGTTTCATCAATTGGTGTCAATTATCCTATTATTTATTACTAGCTGTTGCCCTGATCCTTTGTCCTTCTTAGGGTCTCAAACTAACTCCATACCAAATTACATCTAAATATCATTCTATAAATCATAAATACTATAATATGTTAATTCAGGTCATAAACTATCTGTGTGACAAATTTCATCAAAATCCGTCAAACCGTTTTAGCGTAAAAGAGTAACAAACATCTATGCATCCGTACAACTTTCACGTTTATAATGATTAGTAAGATTGTTTAAATCTGTCGGATTACTCCACCCCACGGTGTATATGTATGCTCCAAATGTATTTATCACCGACACCACATGCCGCCAGGCTTCTCAGCGTACATATCTAATACCATATAATACCCTACGATTGTCAAATGTCAAATTAACATGTAACATGTATCATTAATCATCGAGCTCAATCGCTGACGCGTTGCGCGCAAACACGCCACGCAACATGCCGTGCAACGCCGCAACACGTTGCAACGTCTTTAGGGAAATCAAGTCAGTGTGTAGTCGTGTTTGAGATGGTACTGATAGATATAAGATGAAGGTATCAACAGGTTATGAGATTTTTGCAATCTAAAATTGACGAAAAGCGTATTTTAGTTCGTAAATAGTTAGTTCTTTGAACTTTAGCATCGCGAAAGCACGTGTTTTGATTTTGAAAATGTCAAGTGATGATGAACATGGTGCTGATTTTAGCACACAACTTTATACTCCATACTAATATTATAAATGCGAAAGTGTGTCTGTCTATCTATCTGTCTGTCTGCTACCTCTTCACGCTTAAACAGCTCAACCGTTTTAGATGAAATTTGGTGTAAAGATAGTTTGAGACCCTGGAAAGAACATAGGATAGTTTGAATCCCGGAAAACGCATAGATCCTGCGGGATAGCGATAAACGAATTCTTTGCAGATGGAGCCGCTGGCAACAGCTAGTCATCCATATGTCGAAAAAAATATTAATTGTTTCTTGTTGCTGCAAAATAATTATCAACGGATGATTCTGTATTTCAATCGTTCCCATTCCATTCTGATACTGCCATTTTGTTAAATAACCACGTGTTTGCGTCTCGCAATTCGCTTTAAGTCCTGGCATGCTGCCGCACGAGCTTCATGACGAACGCATGATGATACGTAAGTGCGACGATGCTACACCGTGGACACGGTTTCATTCCTTTCTATATTTCGTTATTTTTAGCATTAGAAAGAAGGTAAGCAATCTTGGCATGTCCTTTTATTGAAAAACACTTTTGAAAATTAAATCGCACCAAATATGTAACAATTAGCAACGACATAATGGCCATTTACATTCTTTTGGTTTCATAAGTAATAGTTACTATTTTTTTACAAGTGTTTTTCAATAAAAAGACTCATCAAGATTGTTTACCCTATTTCTAATGCTAAAGCCAGTAGTAGTAGTAGTAGTGGTAGAGCCATGTTGTAGCTAGCCGCTGCATCACGAATGGGCCGGCTCGTCCGGGGCAGTACCACCCTCTCACAGAAAACCGGCGTGAAGCAGCAGTAAGTAATCCTGCTTGCGTTTCGTACGGTCAGTGAGAGTGCCGGGGGCCCAATACCTCACCCCTTCCCTCTCCCCCTTCCCCTATTCCCTCTCCTTAAGGGCCGACAACGCACTGGCATCGCGTAAAGCGCTGCAGGTGTCTATGGACAGTGGTGATCATTTAACATCAGGTGACCCACTAGTTCGTTTGTCTGGCCTAAATTACATAAAAAAAAAAACAAGGTAGTGTTTTTATAGTGTCAAGGACTACTTAAATTATAGACAATATTGTTGACATTATTTTTTTTTCGAAATTTATTATTATTATTATTTATTTTAATTAAATTATAAAATTACCATTAGCTTCTTTAATGAAATATTTGTACGCTTGCTTGCAAGCTGAATACAAGGACAAAACTTATAATTATGTATGACCAATGTATTTTTTACTGTATTCTTACAAATAAAGTTAATTTGAATTTGAATTTGAATTTAGGGTTCCGTAGCCATTACGAAAAAAATCAAGTAATATTTTTCTAAGGATTTCGTATGTGTACGGCATCGTCCAAGTTTAGGTATGTTTTATACCTTAGGCTACTATTTACTCTAAAACTACAAATAATTTCCAAGCAATCTTATCCGCTATAATTTTCCTAGTAATTTTGATATATTTACTACCATTCTGAATTTTTTTAAATTTTTCCACCCAACAGTTTAGATTTTAGAGGGGGGGGGGACGGTCGATTTTAATGAAAATTTTCACATTAAAGTTGGATATTTCGCAAACAGATCACTGGATAGAAAAATCATGTTAGCAACCCCACAATGGTTTTAAAAGACCTATCCAACGATACCCCACACTATAGGGTTAGTCGAGAAAAAAAAAATCACCCCCCTTTACGTCTATGGGAGGTACCCTAAAAAAAATTACAGATTTCTAGTACTAACGATCTTTGAGCTTAGCCGCGGGCGGACAGACAGACAGACAGACAGACAGACAGACAGACATGGCGAAACTATAAGGGTTCCTAGTTGACTACGGAACCCTAAAAAACCGAAGTATATGCAGGGTGCATGCAATCGGCACGCAAGCGTAACATGACGATGTTGTGCGCCTACGTGGACAGTAGGCCTAAGTTAATAATTTTTTGTGGCAGTTTAGCTTGAGTTTTGGAACGCAATGTAGTGTTCCAGATTCGATCAATCCTTTCAGCCCCTAGTATGCTGCGCTTAGTGCGCTTCATAAGCATTGGACTATGCTACAAAAGATAACTAGCGACCCGCCCCGGCTTCGCACGGGTGCAATGCTGATACTAAATAATTATGTGTGTATTATGCATATAAACCTTCTTGAATCACTCTATCTATTAAAAAAAACCGCATCAAAATCCGTAGTGGGTTTACTAATGTTTCGCAAATTGTTTTTCCCAAACTGATTCATGTGGCAAATGTTTCATTTCCCAAATATTATTTTTTTCTGAAACTGTAAACTTTTCAGGATTGTTATAAAACAAACATAACCTAACCTACAGGATAGTCCTGAAATATATCCTGAATAGTTTATAGTTTCAGAAAAAATAAACAATTGGGAAATGACATATTTGCCAAATAAATCAGTTTGGGATTTGGGAAAAATAATTTGCCAAACGAAAGTACACCGATAATAATTTTTCTGCGATACATTAATGCTTTTTTCGGTAAGTGACTTTTCAATCCCTTGCAAGCTCCACTGCCCAAAGAACATGGGAATCCTGAGACCCTTCCCCATGCACCCTTATTTATGAGGGAGAACTGGCAAGTAACGTTGGACGCCAATGACCCGGAAATTTGAGCCGTGTCTGCCAAACGAACAGTCACTAGTTAAGTACCATGTCCCTTTAAGCTTTTAGTTTAAAAGTAGGAGTAAGTTACGGATGAGATGACCGTGTTTAAGTAGTTGCCTTTTTCCGTCAAATTTCATGCCGGACAACTTTTTTTAATTTGCGACTCTCTCGCGGGAACTAATTAATTTTCCAAGATAAAAAGGATCCCATATACAGGGTGGAAAAATAAGCCGGGCCCTAGACGGTACTACCTTAAATCCTTTAGTTAGCTCATAAAGTTAATGTTAGATTTTACGATCATTTTTATTTTTAAGACCAAATGTTTGTTAGAGAAATTGTATCCTGGGTCGAGTGTTTGTTTTTTTCATTTTAGTTGCTTCGAGTCCCGGTCGAGGCAAGAGAGTTTTAGAAAATTTTTGAATGCAGTTTTGTTTCTTTTTAAAAATAAAGGAATGTCTCCTTTAAGTAAAATGAGCCAACTTAGGGATTTAAGGTAGTTTCCCTCCATGGCCCGACTTATTTTTCCACACTGTATCTGTTAATCCACGTTAGAAACTATCTGTGTGCCAAACTTTATCAGAATCAGTCGAACCGTTTTAGCGTGAAAGAGTAATAAATATACTTACAAACATACAATACATATTTGTTACTCATTCTGGACAACTGGACAGATTTTTACATAATATGTACGTAGAATCCGGGAATAACACATAATTTGACTAATTTTTATCCCGATATTCCCCGTGATCAACGAATAATCCCAAATATTAACCGTTAAGTCTAGCCACATGAAATTTTACTCGGAGGTCCTTCATAAAAATTAACTAAGAACCATGATGTAAGTTTCAGGAATTCCCTTGGGAATTTAGTAAAATCCCGCTTTTTCAAATCAACTGCGAGACCTAATTTTCTACTCGTGCGAAACCGCCGCTAAAACCTAGTAGGTAATATCATAACTCAATATGAGTAACAATATCTTCCCATGTTTCGTCTCTAGCGACCCTTTACTTACGCGTGAAGGCTTTGCATGGTAATTAATATTGTTACGCCGTAAGGCATTTAATGTCATCGCCTAAAAGGGGGACCCTTAATTGAGGACTCAGTTTCTGTTCTAGACTGAATATTAGATGCCATAGACCTACCGAGTTAATCAGCGTGTCAAACTGTAGGAGAAAATTGTCATTTAAAAAAAAATGCCGGTGCAGCAAGGTGGACATACTTAAATATCTTCACTGCTGACCTCGCTGACTGGCTGGGTGTACGATGATGATTCAGCGTCACAGCTTATTTCGAACACTTGAGAAAGAAGTTACTAATTACGAGTAATGTGTACTTAATTTGATTTTGTTAACCTGTTAAACTGTTACTGGGTTACCTGGAAACCTCTTTTTGATACGCAGTTTTAAAATAAAGGTCAAAATAAAGAATCTTTTTTCTGAAATAAATGGTTTTTATTTATTTTTATTAAAGTCAAATTCCATGTCCAAGTTAAAGTCTAAATGTCTTCGTTTAATTAAGGCTATAACAAGTAACTTGTAAATGACGAAAATCTACCACCATCATCCGATAGAATACAGTAAGTTAAGTTAGGTTGGTTTAATAACAATTCTGAGCAATATAGTTTCAGAAATAAATTACATTATGTCAAATGAAAATTATGGCAAACAATACATCAATGATTATGGCGAATTTCAAACAAACGATAGACACCCGTTATAAAAACGTTTGCAATTTTTCTGAAACGAGTTTCTATCTGATAAAATGTCTGTGACATAGGTATATAGTTCCGACCCTAGAAATACAGACCTCGAATTTAAATTAACGATGTATTGTTTAACAATAGTAATTGTTTTCTCATGGTTCTAATATATTTGTAATGTTATACGGGTACAGAGTAACTGCCGCATTCGATATCCCAATTAATGGTCTTCTAAATTGCTTAACTTTCAACGAAGCGATCGTGGTCTTCGTTTTATTTATAGTAACGGAATGAAAAGATTCGTCACTTTTCGACCTTAACTCGTTGACATATTGTCGAAAAGTAACGAAACTTTCCATTCCGCGACTTTACATATCCACCTGAATCCTGGTTTATTCTAACCGATGTAGTGCTAATGACCTTAAAAGGCCGGGAAGGTTTAAGGTTGCCGGTGTGCAAAGTAATTGTTTCAGTTCAAAGAGTCATATGTTTTGTAATTTTGGAAATTATTTAAGCAATTTAACCCCCTGTTTCACCATCCATTGGTCAAATTTATTTGACGGATAAATGTGAGGCCGTATCTGCTTGTTTTTTTCGGAGACGGCATCACATATATCCTTCAGTTAAAATTAATCGATGGGTGGTGAAACAGCCCCTTAAAGTTCTTTATGTTGTACATTCGGGAGTTCTTCCTGCAGATGATTTGTTCTTTGTCAAGTACGCTAGGACTCACAAAAATATTTGATTATAATCTTCTAATATATAAAAATCTCGTGTCACGGTGTTTGTTATCGAACTCCTCCGAGACGGCTTGGCCGATTTTTATCAATTTTTTTTCTCCATACTCGATAAGCTATTTTTATAGCCCTTATATGGCGAGAGTCTTGGTCCGTGGGATCCTAGTGAATCACGCTCTATAAATAAACCTTGAAAAAATATCATCATCATAATGCCAGCCTATATACTCACTGCAGGGCAAAGACCTCGTCTCAGAATGAGAAAAAATAATTAAAAAAGTATAAAAATATAAATATAAATAGACCAAACAACGGTGCTTTCTAAATATCCCTTCTTTGGCTAATACGTAAATTTAGCAGTCCACGCGCACAGTGATGGCGTTAATGAATGGTTCATCCAGCACGCCATCGCGAGGGAAATCTGCCGCCGCCCCCTCGGGCCTGTTTTGCATTCGCGTATTAGATTACAACATGGCGGTTACGGGAATTGAATAACGTCATCCAAGGTAGATATACAAGGTACAAGGCAGGTCAAGGTAGGCTCGTAGAACTCATGGCTGATGGGGCAAAAAGTTTCTCGGGGTTGGGTCCTGAGGGCCTTACATGCGTTTAGCCGTGGCGAGGAGAGCACCTTAGTTGTATATTTGTCTGCGTTGCAAAATGTCGTGGTCTGTAAAACGCCCTCATTGCTATAAGACATAGTAGACTGAATGACTTGGCTGTAAAACGACTTAACGTCATAATGTTTCAATAGGTAAATGGTATGGATAACCTTCATTACCAGTAATAATACAATCAAGACCTTATACAATATTGAGTCATTCTGCCTACTTGTGCATTTCACGTCCTAGACGTTTTGCTAAGAAAGTAAAATAATAAAAAAATAAATATTAGGGGACAATCTAACACAAATCGACCTAGTCCCAAACTAAGCAAAGCTTGTACTATGGGTACTAGACGACGATAAACATACTTATATAGATAAATAAATACTTAAATACATAGAAAACATCCACACAACAAAACATCATAACTCAGGAACAAATATTCGTGCTCATCACACAAATGAATGCCCTTACCGGGATTTGAACCCAGGACCTATTGCTTCGTAGGCAGGGTCACTACCAACTAGGCTAAAGCGGTCGTTAAAGTCTTCTTGAAACTAAGACAATTTTGTAATTATGGCATTAGATAAACAAGTCATTTTGCATACCTACTTGGTCAGTGTACTACTGAGACGTTTTGAATGCCAAGGCTGCAAGTAAGGCCTTCAGGACCCAACCCTAAGGTAGCGGGATCGCGTTGGATGCGGATGGCACGGGACCGATCTGTTTGACAAGCCTGGAGAGGCCTATGTTCAGCAGTGGATATCTTTCGACTGAAATGATGATCCAAGGTAGATATGAAAATAAACATTAAAATGAATATAGCGGGGGGTAACAAAAGCCGTTGTATTTTAAACATGAAGCTACCGAGAGACTCACTCATAGTGAAAATATACGGATCACACACGTCTTAAAACGAGTTCAACTCGACATGTTTCGGGCTAATCCGTAGCCCTTCCTGCCGGAGCTACACGTCACGGCTGCTGCCAAGCATGCACCTGCGTGCGTGTGAGTAGAGATCCATATATGTATTTTCGCTATAAAAGTCGTTGCAGTTTACTGGTTTGACCTATGTTTCAAACGGAGGATATCCTCTCACGGCCCGGGCTCACAAATTGTGTTCAGAATTCATGCGCGAATATTTGAAATTTACCACGGGCTTTACTGCGAAACTTGCACACACCTGAAAAGCAATTCAATTGTGAATTGTGTAGGTGACATTTTCAATCAGCACTTGGTTTGACACCCTTGGAGTACGGAGTCCTAAAAACATGAAATAAGTCCTGTATTAGGGAATTTTCAATTTAATGGTAGATTGATATCTACAGACATTGAGCGTGCCAGATACGTGCCGTTGCAGACACCGACAGACACTGTTTATTGAAATCCACAGACATTAAGCGCATCACATGAGCCGGGACATAGGTACAGTCACGAGCATTATATACGTTTCCTAATTAGCAAAATAATATATCTATGTAAGATTTCCTAACTAAATACACATACATAACGTCCAAAATATTGTATCCAAAAAACCCACCACAGTAATGTACACGATATTTGTAGCAAAATTAAGTCAACAACCTCGATCACAACATTGTATACGCCATTGCTCCCTTTTTGAAATATACGTGACAGTTTCTAAATAATGTCTACAACGCAGTGTCATTAATATGTAAACAATTACGTTTGGTTCATTTTTCATAACAATGTATACGCGTAGTCTTAACGTTGCTCGTAATTTGCAAGGAAAGGCGACAGTCACTTTTATTTTTTTGTGAATCTACCCTCAAATGAATGAAGTATAAGAGATAGATGCAGATCAAATATTTCAAACCTAACTTTTCCAGAAGGTCTAATTCATCTAATTTTCAATTTTATTTCATTTTAAGTTGAACCTTATGGAAAAAAGCTAGTTACGCGGTATTGCAGTTTCACCGGCGATTTTTTTGGTCATCAAAATCAATAGCACTCTGACTCTGAGTAAGAGAACACCAAACTACCTAATTCTGAAAGTAGCAGGTATCATTCATACGCCCCACAGCCTATATACGTCCCACTGCATGACACAGGCCTCCTCTCAGAATGAGAGGGCTTGGGCCGAAGTTCCCATGCGGGCCCAGTGCGGATTGGGAACTTCACATACACTAACGACCGCTTTAGCCTTGTTGGTAGTGACCCTGCCTACGAAGCAAGAGGTCCTGGGTTCAAATCCTGGTAAGGGCATTTATTTGTGTGATGAGCACGAATATGTTCCTGAGTTATGGATGTTTTCTATGTATTTAAGTATTTATTTATCTATATAAGTATGTTTATCGTCGTCTAGTAGCCATAGTACAAGCTTTGCTTAGTTTGGGACTAGGTCGATTTGTGTAAGATTGTCCCCCCTAATCTATACATATAAAATCCTATACTATTGAATTTCTTTAAGATAGATAAGAGAAAATAATTTATTCAATAATTTGCAGTACAAGATGACAAGAAGTACAATGTTTTACAATCAATCAATCAAAGTATTTTTATTGTGCGCCAGAGGTGAATTATACACATGTTATAACTTAAATGTATGTGTCTCTGTAACATGTCAAGTTGACATACAATTTATCTTATAAACTAGGCATCAAAACGAAAAGAGGGTAGCGCTAGGAGACAAGCGCAAAAAAACACACAGCATGCCAAAAAACCATCAGGCATAAAGGGTAGCCCCACCCAAAAGATGGCATCCAAAGCCACACAATGGGCCCAAAAGATCTCCGACCCACCCTTCCATCGCAGGGCAAAAGAAAGGAAGCCCGTAGTTATAGATAAATGCATATGACAGGAAATCCCACCAACCCAACCAATAGCTCTAAGTAAATGTACAGAAACGGGCGAGGGTCGGTCAAGGAATAAACCAACGGGTAAAAACATAAAAGACCGACCTAAGCACCCCCCAGTGCCCAGCGGGAGAATGCATGCTCCTCTCCCGGCCTTCCAGCAAATGGCTGAGGCAGGACACTGTGGGTAGATTAAGTCCCCTCCCTACCCCTCCCCTCCTCAAAATATAAAGCACACGTTTTTTTGTATTAATAATCAATAGAGAAGGGGACTTGTGACCGGGTTTTTTAGTCCGTGCAAGTCGGACACTGTCTGGGCCCTCCATTCACAGTTCGTCCGAAGGGATTTTTCCCGAGCACAAGTCACTCTTCCTACCCTAAAGTTAAAAAACAGCAAAGACTTCGCGTCTTTGGCCCCTCTGGCGACTCATTCAAAAAAAAAAAAAAAAACTAGGCATCAAAGGTAATAAGTAATAATAATAGGTATTAATCTTAATTATATAGATCAAATTGCGACTTACAAAAGTCTATGTAACACGTAGATATGCCTGCACCAGGGCTACTGAGAACTCTGTGTCGCAGGCTAGACGAGCTAGCATAAATAATAAAAATAAAAAATAATCAGCTAAGCTTAATAGTGCAAATATTTTATTTTAAAAATATGCAGATATAAAATAAAGTGAAATCCAAAACAATAAAAATAACAAATTATTTGACGTAATTACAAAATAGTATAGCTAAATCAATTGATTATTATAATCTATAATAGGTACGTATACACCATCCGTCATACATAAGTAGGATTAAGATCGAATAAACTATGCTACCAGTGCAATTTTTATCCGGGTCAAAGCCGATGCGAAATTTGCTGACTAAAAACTTTACATGTTATTAGGTCAGCAATGTGGCTATCGTTTCTTTGCAGGTGTATAGGGTTCATCACGATGTTTTACTTCACCTTAAAGCTCATGGTAAATTCCAAATGTAATTTCGCACATAGATCCCGAAAAACACAGAGGTGCGAGCCCAGCTTGAGAGGCCATAGCTCAAACTACTAGCCCTTTCAACGCCAACGACACATATAGGTGTCACAAAGTACATTGTCAAAGTGATCTTGACACAATGACATAAGATTCAAAGTAGGTTTACGTTTTGTCGAGGCGCGGCGATGAAAGGGCTAGGCCACCACGGCTACTTTTTTTTTCAATTCTGAAAAGTAGCAGGTATATTTTAAAATGCCCATTTAACCGTTTCTCTATTTTCAAACATTAAAATAAAGCGTCATTCCCCGTTAAGAGGCGTGCAAAAAAAAAGTATTCGGCGACTCGCCATCATCGGCAAAAAGGTCGTCTTTATACAGCGAGCAAACATGCAAATGCTCTATAAAACGCAGCGATTTGTCCACATTCGAGGGGCAGTATAACACTTCTTATCTGCGTCCGTTTTTATCCCTAACATTGTGAGAAAGATTTAGGTGTTCCGGACCTCAGAGGCTTGTACAAGTAGAAAGTTGGTGCAAGCCACAGGAGACACGTGATACTGTAATGTATGTAATTAAAAGCCATCGCAGCCTACGAGTAATGGTTTGACTTACGGCTTTTAAAGCAGAGAGCCGTAATAGCGAAAATAAACGGATCACACACGTCTTAAAACGAATTTAACTCGACATGTTTCGGGCTAATCCGTAGCCCTTCTTCTCGGAGTCACACGTCACGGCGGCTGCCAAACGTGCACTGCGCGCTACCGCCCTGGGCCCAATTGCATAACAAAGTACAACTTATAAGCGGAACTAACTCCCTTTCTAGTTAATATAATTGAAAGGAGAGTTCCGCTTGTAATATTAGTTGAAATGAAATGAAATGAAAATGAAATGAAATGAAATGAAAATTTTATTGCGTATGAATTAAGGATGGATGGTTGTACTGTGTTATGCAATCTTTGTTATGCAATTGGGCTCTGGTCGCGCGGCTACTCGATGCAACTGACAGCGACACACAACTACCCCCGTTTTCATTATCCATCACTTAGCCCGAAACATGTCGAATGGGGCGATGGGGGGGTGGAATGAGGGGGGTGGGGGGTGGAATGAGGGGGGTGGTGGGGGGGGGGGTAGCGCGGTCAGCGTGGGTCGCGGTGGGGCTTTGCCTGCCACGCGCGCTAGGGTGTGCGTGGCAGGCACTTCGGAACAGACCACGCGTGTATCAGTGACGTCATTACGTGCACAGCTTGCTCGTGCACTACTGTGGAAGTATCTACCTACATTTTCATACAAAGCGTTTTTGTACCCACGTGTATAGCTTGACCGTGCACAGCAGTGGGGTTCCGGCTTTACGGCCGCCATCGCCATACGCTTCTAACTCGCACCGGCTATTTCCTGGCAGGCCCTTTATAGATAGCAGCATTTTCTTGATTTACCGTTCTTGCGGAATGTAGAAGATGAGGCCCGTACGAAATCCTCTATTCAATAACGTATATTAAATTGCGTGTAAGCATGTGAACTTCTATTAAGTATTTAAGAGTTCGAGATAAAATGACGAAGAAAAAGAAAAAACGGGGCGGATTGAGAATTAAACATGCATGGGTAGGGAAAGAACTGTTATTGGAGTGTTTAGAAGTTTGTAGTTTATGACTTGGCGTGTTTGAAAAGTTTTTTGTATAAAAAAGATTTCTTGAAAATAGGTCAATGCAATCACTAGAAGTGGTTGAAATGTGACTTGCAAGATTAACTTTAATAAACATAATATAAACATTTTGACGACCAGATGGCCTAGTGGTTAGAGAACCTGACTACGAAGCTTAAGGTTCCGGGTTTGATTTCCGTGTCGGGGCAGATATTTGTATGAAAAGGCAGACTAGTTTTATTACAATCCTTCTAAGCCGAAATAGATACAATTTACTCACGTTTTTTGGAACGTTAGTTTTCTCTCCGTTTCTATACTCATACGACAATATGCTGGCACATCCCGCACATGACAATGCCACGAGATTTCATAGCGGATGCACTCGATTTGAGCATGTCCTTTGCCAACGGATGTGAACATCCAAAAATATCAACATCCATACTAATATAAAACTACTACTGACTTAGTCATAGCGAAAACATACGGATAACTCACGTCTAGGATCGAGTTTCAGATCAATCTATGTTCGTCCACTGCTGGACATAGGCCTTTCCCATGGCACGCCACTGAGCACGATCCTCGGCCACTCTCATCCAGCTCTTGCCAGCCGCCTTGCGAAGATCATCGCTAGCAGGGCGGCCGGGAACTGGGGGCCGTGGTTGTTAACTTGCCATTTGGTCAAGTCAACACGAACCACGAGTCGAGTTTAGCACGACATATTTCGGGCTAATCCGTAGCCCTTCTTCTTAGAGTCACACGTTGCGGCGGTTGCCAAACGTGCACTTCGCGCCACCGCTCTGCTCGCGCGGCTGCTCGACGAAACTGACAGCGACACACAACTACCCACGGAACATGTCGATCTAAACTTGATCATACACGTGAGTTATCTGTATTTTTCGCTATCGATACCTTCTAATCGTATTTTTATTTCAATTTACATTTTGCCAAATATTTGCATAACTGTATACCAAATTTCGACCACTACACGAGGGTCTAATTGGACTTACAAGACTCCTACAGCAATCAGGAAATCTCCCTCCGTGGGGCACTACTACTGAACGACAGTTCTAGGAATATATACATTTATAATATATTTAACAACATATCTTTATGAGGGGTATCTTTCTTATGATTTTATGTATTTTATTAATTAAAGCACTGCATTGTAGCTTTCGCTATTTCTGACTCATAAACTAATTGTCAGTTCATGTCGGTCCCTAATTATACGCTCCTCTCGTCCACTAAAAAGTTATTAGGAGAGATCCTTCAAAGGGTTTTTTCCGGTATCTCAACGTTTGTCAATTGAATTAGATTCTTTATTTTTATACAAAATAAAGTTGAAGTTAAGAGAATGGAATGGTGCGAGGCAGCAGTGGGACACAAAATCAGTCTAAAAAAATAAGTTTACATACATACCTCCATAACTGACAGAACAAAATGGAAAGCCTGTATACATTAAAATATTGCATCGATATTGCTTTTGATATCTTTGAATCCCTTCGGGCATACATTTTCTCTTTGAACCGCCCAAGCTTGTTCAAACTGGCCACTTTGTATCGATTGGCTTAGACCAGAGAGCTCATGTACAGTGGCACGATACTGCAAGCACAAATCGCCTGACCACGTTCTTCTATAGTGTACGTCAGAGGGATCGAGGATAAAGAGCACAAAGGAGACACAAAGCACACTAGCACATTATCAAGAACATCCTACGTCTATAGTTTATACTGCTACATAAATAATAAAGACATACCTAAACTTTGTTTCATTTTATGTAAGGAATAATATGTATTTAAATAATATTTTAAGGTTGTACTGAACCGTTTAAAACAATACTGACAAAAATACACTAGGTAGATGTAGGTGTAGGTTACTTTTTATCCCGCAAATGTGCAAAGTTACCACTGACTGATTGACTGACGGACAATGCACGCACAGCCTAAACAACTGGAGCTAGAGACTGGAAGTTTAGTAGACATAAAAGTATTGAATATTATTAGAGAGCACCAAGAAGATATTTTTCGGAATTCCCACCAGATACCCAGCCCATTTTTTATTCTTCATATACTTCATTTTCATAAACTTGGATAAAAATATAATTTATTTACTATTTCTTTACTTAGCCTAATGTTAAAACAATTTGCAATGTCTGACCGAAAATATGTTTACAGTTGGTGCCGTGACCAGGTTGTGCAACAAACTGACTAACCTGTTACTCCGCGATCGTCCATCACACCAGCTGTCAAAAATATCATCATACGAGTTTCTTTCCTCGAAGGACCGGCTAAGTGATTTATGCGGTATATCTTAGAAGCACAGATAAGTACGCAGACTAGACACTTTGCTTGAAACCGCTTCAAAAAAACGCTGAAAAATAGCTCGGTTTGTCTATTGTAGTCTCTCGCCGTTTTTGTTAGCCTAGAGATCTATGTTTACATATTTTCAAGTTAAAATTGACTTCTTTAACGCATACGAGTATATTATTATTTGAATGAGATATCGAAAGCTTGTCCTCTAAAATTACACCTTAAAGAAACTATTTGTTTAGTATTAATATTACAATGTCAGTGCGGGTCAAAGAATTATCACCTTTCCGATCACAACATGCAATAAACGTAAAGAGATTATAAACGTCTTCGCTCCATGACATGAGAAGAAAAAGAAGTTTAGACAGACGGACAGTGACAATTCAAATTATTAATACACAAGCAAACTCCTTCTCTGCTCATTATCGTTGAAACATTTTCGCAAAGATCAAATGCCATCATGACATACAAAACGCAATAATCACTGTCGTAGAAGATAAGCTTATTAATTCATTATGCCATGGTTCTGTAGTGGCCTAGGAACCAAATTGGTTGATTGTACAGTGCTCGCGTTTTTATTCCATTGTAAACTATCTTACCTTTTATACCCTGTGCCTCAAGGGCTCGGTGTGAAGACATTTCCCCCTGAGACTTGACATATTTATCGCTGCGGCTTTCCGCGCGTTTTTTCAATTACATCCAACAGGTTTAAGGGCTTTACGCGGTCAATTTAACAGTTTAAATTTATACGCGGCTTCGTGTCTTTATTCCGCACGTGGAATTTGTATTAAATGAGGGTATTAAGCCGAGGTCCCGCTTTAACAATGGACATAAAAAAGGTTCACGGATGTAAGTTTTAATGTGGTTGCGGATATTTTAATTATTTATTCAGGTAACTAGCCATGAACTGTGGCTTCAGGTTAACCATTACAACTGGCATTGGTACGACACAGACATATATTATGGACACGGACACTGCCCGTGCCAAGTGGCCTAACCACTGTAAGTAATCCTATTATTACTTATGTGACGATTGTACAAAATAAACAAATAAGAAATCTAATATATAAAAATCTCGAGTCACGGTGTTTGTTATCGAACTCCTCTGAAACGGCTTGACCGATTTTTATAATTTTTTTTTCTCTATATTTGGTACCTAGTTCTAATTTATATGGCAAAAGAATGTTTGCCGGGTCAGCTAGTAGGTAAATATATTACTATCACTTGAAAATTCACACCAATTGACCAAGTCCCAAAGTAAGCAAAACGTGTGCTATGGGTACAAGGCAACAGAAAAACATACTTATATAAATAGATACATATTTAAATACATATTAAACACCCAAGACTCGAGAACAAACATTTGTATTTTTCATACAAATATCTGCCCCGAACCCTGGACTTCAAGCTTCGTAGCCAGGTTCTCTAACCACTAGGCCATTTGGTCGTCAAAATAATACTAGGGTAGGTATTCTCTGATCATGGTCCCACTGTCTTAAAATCAACCATTCTTTAAACACAGATAGTTTGTTTAATATTTTCATGATCATTTCAGCCGAAAGACGTCCACTGCCGAACATGCCTCCCCCAAGGCTCGCCAAACAGATCGGTCCCATGCCATCCGCATTCAACGCGTTCCCGCAACCTTAACTAGCAAATATAATAATAATAATAAATAATAATAATAATAAATAATAATAATATTTTACAATGACAATATTTTTATACTATTATCATCTTCATCATCATCATCATCATTTCAGCCAAAAGACGTCCACTGCTGAACTGAACATAGGCCTCCCCCAAGGCTCGCCAAACAGATCGGTCCCGTGCCATCCATACTACATACATAGAAATTATCCCTACAAAAATATCTACATCGCACAAGAATCAAATTCCGTGTCACCAAACCCTATGAATATCTAGCTTCTGAAAAACCAATCACCGACCGTCGTATTAGCTGACTGTGGAATCTCAAAGCACTCAGAAACATGTGTAATCAAGTAGCTCTAAATGAAACTTCGGAGCCAACTAAGCTCCGGGCTGCCTGCCAAATAACCCAATCGACTTTATCAATTCCGTTTGAATTTTCAGTAACTGCTATGCCCCTATTCACGCTCTGGAACCTTTACATATCTTCGATAATCGATGTACGTCTTTATCTGAAATCAATTGAGTAAATAAGAAATTGTGGACTGGTGACGCGCCTACCGCACACCTATTCAAATTTTATAAACTTGTGTGACGCGCGTCAGATAGATCCATGAGCATTAAGCAGAGGATTGTGGCCTAATAATGGTTTGACCTATGCCTCTCAAGTAGAGGGTCGTGGGTTCTCTGAGTTTTGTGCGAAATTACATTTGATGAGCTTTAAGGTGAAGGAAAACAACACGAGGAAACCTTTACACACCTGAGCAGAAATTCAATTGTGTCTGAATGCCAATCCCCACTGAGCCCGCGTCGGAACTGCGGCCGAAGCCCTCTTATTTTAAGAGGAGGCCTGTGCCTTGCAGTGGGATGTATATAGGCTGGAATGATGATGATTATTGTAAATTCGAGCACACGCACAGACCTCTAAGTTTTTCAGAATTGATGTGCGAAATTACGTTTGAATTTTACCACGAGCTTTTCGGTAAAGGAAAACATCATGTGCTCATGCAAATCATGTGGTTTCAGTAGTGGTAGAGCCATGTTGTAGCTAGCCGCTGCATCACGAATGGGCCGGCTCGTCCGGGGCAGTACCACCCTCTCACAGAAAACCGGCGTGAAGCAGCAGTAATCCTGCTTGCGTTTCGTACGGTCAGTGAGAGTGCCGGGGGCCCAATACCTCACCCCTTCCCTCTCCCCCTCCCTCTCCCCCTTCCCCTATTCCCTCTCCTTAAGGGCCGACAACGCACTGGCATCGCGTAAAGCGCTGCAGGTGTCTATGGACAGTGGTGATCATTTAACATCAGGTGACCCACTAGTTGGTTTGTCTGGCCTTTCTAACATAAAAAAAAAAAAAACTCCCAATCCACACGGGGCATGGAAAAGCAAGCCGTCTCACTCTTTTAGGTGGCCTATGCCTAGTGGTGGGCATACGAACCGGAGATGACAACGCGTGTCAGATTACTCGTCATCTCCTTCAGAAGTTGGCTAAATGATAAGAATGAGGTATCGTGGGCTTATTCTGAATAGGGTTTCGATGCCCCCAATCCGAAACACCCGCGGTCAATGAAGCGTCAAATCCGCGATGGATTTAAGCAAGTTAAATCGTCCATGCCAATTCAATTCACACGAAATAATGGTTGCCATTGTTAACCCGGGACCCTTTTCGGGTCGCGATTCGATCAAAACTCGACAACTTTCCGTCGATAATTTTAATCGAAAATTGTTTTTTAAAGCAGTTTTAAGTGGGAGCCTTTTTCGATTTTTTTTATTGATGGGCTCTCTTTGATTTTTCGGTTGGATTTGGTACTTGTAAAACTACGGGATAAGCGGAACGGTTGTTAGTGAAGCAAAACCTAGGTGGGGCGATTAAAAAAATGCCTTATATTTTTCTTGGACTCGGATCGGGCTTTCTACTGATTCCCACATGAGCAAAAATGTTTTCCAAAGTCAGTTTTGTAAATCAAAAGCGAAAATTACTACAAAATGAGAGAGCTTGAGCTCAAGTTCCCAAGCGGGCCCAAGGCGGAATAGGAACTTCACACACATGCCGTCTTTCTCGCGATGTTTACTTTCACCAAAACCTTCAAAGGTGCTAGGGTCGTACTCAG
Source organism: Archips xylosteana (assembly GCA_947563465.1). Classification (NCBI taxonomy): domain Eukaryota; kingdom Metazoa; phylum Arthropoda; class Insecta; order Lepidoptera; family Tortricidae; genus Archips; species Archips xylosteana. The sequence goes on from OX387361.1 coordinate 3,225,388, forward strand.
TAAAACCTCGTATTATAACATTTCATCATTATTATCTTGGTCTATATACGCCCAATTGCGGACGGGACAGGCTTCTTCTCAGAATGAGAGGGCTAGGGCCTTAGTTCTCACGCGAGCCCAGTGCGGACTGGGAATTTCACACACACCATAGAATTTCAATTTGGTGGCCTATTAGTGTTTTGAGAGGCCGTGGTGGCCTCTCAAGCCTGACTTTTTCGTAATTTATGCGCGAAATTACATTTGAAATTTATCATAACCTTTATGGTGGAGGAAACATTGTTACACACCTGAGAAAGAATCCAACGGTGTGTGTAAAGTTCCCGATCAGCACTGAGTCCGCGTGGGAATTATGGCCCAAGCCATCTCATTCTGAGTGGAGGCCTGTGCCCTGCAGTGGGACGTATACCTATAGGCTGGGATGATAATGCTGATTGAATTTCAATTTGAATGCATAACTTTTTAGTATTACATACATGCCTTAACTTTTTCTCCCGAAATACGTAATTGAACACTTCCACTTACAAGTACCTCGTAAACGTAACCCCCTAATTCCACAAAAGGAGTAAGCATATTAGCTATATTCGGAGCTACAGCTTTTAGCGGAAACAACGTAACGCTAAAACGACTCACGTACGTTTTTTATCCGTCTTTTTGCCGTTTTAGCTGACAAATTCTCGTTTACATCGACTATTACAAATAAGGTGTTCGGAAATATCCGTTATAATTATTGTTACACGCTACGCGGTGTGGGCGTCGTGGTTATTGTTATGTTTTGCGTAACTTTAGGGAGCTTACGCAATATATTGACAGTGCAAAACTCCTAAGTTTGCACTTTGATATCCCAGCCTATACACTCCCTGTGCAGATTAGAAACTTCACACACACCGTTGAATTTCGTCGCAAGTGTGTGCGAATTTCCTCACCATATTTTTTTGCGCTGTAAAAGACGGTAAATTTCAAATGAAATTTCGCACATACATTCCGATAAACACAGAGGTGCGAGCCTGAGCTCGAACCCACAACCAACTACTTGAGAGGCCATAGGTCAAACCATTGGGCCACCACGACTTATTACAGAATAAGAATAAGAGGTAAATTTTCAATACAATACAACTCTAGCGATACTACTCCGGTGGTAGACTTCGGCCGTGGCTGGTCACCACCCTATAGGTTGAGCCAGGCCGCCAAGCGACTCGTCGTGTTCCGGCCTGTTGCCTATGGGTATGTATTACAATACCGATGTACGAAAGGCCGAATGTATTAAAACATCGAATGGGTCAAAAGACCGACACGATTTTTTTCTGAAACCGTTAACTTTTTAAGATAGTTATAAAACAAACCTAACCTAACCTAATGGGTTCTGTTAAACGGCATCCCGTTTTAATAAATTCTGAGAAGTATACGGTTTTAGAAAAAAATCGTGTCGGTGTTTTGACCCATTCGATGTTTTAATACATTCGGTCTTTCGTACTTCGGTATTGTAATACATACCCGTTGACTATAGTAGCCATTCTGGACGAAGGGTCTGAGCAGTTGAACAGCTCGCGCGTACCGGTTACAGTGCCCCGTATTTGTTGTACGGTTTGCACTGCTTGGGGGCGCGCGAAACAACGCGCTCAACTGCCTTCTTACTGCTTATTCCCGTAAATTCAAGTCTAGGGTGAATGAACATTTACTAGGCAAGCGTGCTCCATCGTAGACCTCATCTTCGCTTTTATATCAGGCGTGATTTTGCTCAAACGCAAGCCTATATAGTATGAAAAAAAATCTGAGACAGAAAGAAAGAAAGAAAAACATTTAAATCCCGTCTGGCACCTCTTGAGTTTTTCAGAATGCGAAGTTGTATTTTATTACCATATGCTTTACGGTGAAGGAAATCATCGTGAGGAATCATGCACACACCTGAGAAGAAATTCAGTGGTGTGTATGAAGTTCCCAATTCGCACTGGGCCCGCGTGTGTATGGCCCAACCCCTCTCATTCTGAGAGGAGGCTTGTGCCCTGCAGTGGGACGTATAAAGACTGGGATGATGATGATGATGATGATGATGATGAAGATAGGGTATTATGTAAACAAAGTTCATCGACCACAGCAACGGTCTATTCTATTATAGCTGCCACAAAATATTCAGGGGAGCCGCCGGGATTCCTCTTATCACTTGGTGGTTAGTTTTTATTACCACACGCCCACAAAGGGATGTCGGGACACACGGGGCTTAGATACGGGCGGGGACGTCGCGTTATCTTTAGACAAATTCTTCCTCACACTATTAACGTGAGAACTAGCTTTTTTGCGGGTTCGCTCCCGAAGTTATCCCGTAGTTTGTGAAAATTATTTCTCAATGGATCTATTAGATGCTCGAGGAATATGTTTACCAAATTTCAAGTCTTGAACTCCGGTGGTTTAGGTTGTGCTCTGTCCGTCAGTCAGTCAATTATGTCACTCTTTTATATTTAGTTATAAATATGGAAAACTGTAAAAAGCAATTGGATTAATTAATTGTTTTGGGTAATGTCATGATTGTAGTCTAATAATTAATTACGTCAACATAAGATGGGCTACAACAGGCATCGTTTTCTGTAACTGTATATAATGTACTTTATTGTTTAAAAAAAAGTTTACGTTGTTGAAGAACATTAAGATAAATGAACAAAGACAATCTGAACCCTTTGTTCGTCCGTTGTTGTTGTTACAAAAGGGCTCGAAGTGCTAATGTTGCCAACATACTAAGTTGCTTAAACTTGATTTACACATCAAACCTTTGCTCTCCTTGAATAAATAAATAAATTAACCGTAAATCATTTCACGACGGCGACTCCGCGACTTTGGTGTGTAGAGAGGCAATAGATGGATTTTAGTGTGGCACTGACCGTCAGCGCCGAGAAATTGGCGTGTCGATCATCCGCGTGTATCGTTATAGGATACTACTGATGATCCCGGATCCTACAGATCGCACTTAGCTCGACACTAGAACGTAGGTACACTGAAGACAGAAGCGCGCGAACGTCTCTCAGCGCCACTCTCATGCAACGCAACGCGCAAGTCCAATAATGTCAGCGGTGACGCATCAACGCTTAGCTGTAAGCATTATTTTAAATCTTTTTAGAGCAATGCCTGTCAGCGCCGATGGCCAACGTACCACTAAAACCAGTGCAATGATTCAAAAACGCAGCGTGTCCGTCCTCACAAGCTCCCGTACGTTTCCTCGCCATTGTGGTACGCCCTGTTATCACACCATTAAGTTTTAACCACCCATGTTGCTGCTATAACGACAGCCCGCGGCGCCGCGCATCTTACCTCTTTGACTCCGCCGGACGCTTTTGTACATAGAAATTTTATTTTCCGCTCTAGACTACTTGGAAAATGTTTTGTTGAGTATTTTCAGTTTATTTTACTCGAGACCGGCGATGCAGTTTAGATATTGACTAGCTGTTGCCAGCGATTCCCTATGTAAAAAGTGAAAAAATACGGATAACTCACGTCTATGGTCGAGGTTAACTCGACATGTTTCGGACTAATCCGTAGCCCTTCTTCTTAGAGCCACACGCCACGGCGGCTGCCAAACGCGCACTATGCGTCACCGCTCTGCTTGCGCGGCTGCTCGACGGAACTGATAGTATTTTTTCACTATGAGTGAGTCTCATGGCAGTTTCATGTTTAAACCCTCTGTAAAGAATTCGTTTATAGCTATTCCACGGTAACTATACAATTTTCCGGCAAAAAAGTATCCTTTATGTTAATCCAGGTAATAAAGTATGTGTGTGCCAAATTTCATCAGAATCTGTCAAACCGTTTTAGCTTGAAAGAGTAACAAACATCTATATAAACTTTTGCTTTTATAATAGGTATATTATTAAGATTTCACAGGATGAGAAATGATTATTCTAATAAAAATCTTATTTTTCTAAATTTATAGTTAAAGTGTGGTAGTCTTGGTTTGACCGATGCCTTTGCAATCAGAGGGTCGTAGGTTTGAGCCCGGGCTCGCGCCTCTGAGTTTTTCGGCATTTATGTAGGAAATTACATTTGAGCTTATGCAGGAAAACATCATGAAGAAACTTGCACCCACCTGCGAAGAAATGGTGTGTGTGAAATTCCCAATCCGCACTGGGCCTGCGTAAGAACTACAGCGCAAAAATTCTCATACTGAGAGGAGATCTGTGCCCTGTAGTGGAACGTATATAGGCGGGGATGATGATGATGACATTTAAACCTAAAGTACCTGGGCGACCGAGCTCCGCTCGGGCTGAATCTTGGTACCAAGCGTTTTCCCAGAGATAAGACCAAGCTAGATCAATTTTTCATCCCCTAAAACCCTTCACATACCAAATTTCATCGAAATCGTTGGAGCCGTTTCCGAGATTCTGATTATATATATATAGCAATTCTTGTATATACAAGATATATATATCTATATATCTTGTATATACAAGAATTGCTCGTTTAAAGGTATTAGATTAGATAGATGTGGCAATCATCGGCACAAAATAGTTCACTAAGCATTCGCATTGCATTTAGAGACACCCAAAAAATATGAAAAAAAAATCTTGCTCTTGCCTCATCAACGCCCTTATCTTCAGACCTAAAAACTGAAAATTAACATAAGGTAAATGTCCCTATGATCGACACTGACCCAACATATGGGATCTTCAATCTTATGTCATAGCAATACAGGTGACAGATGGGTGTCACTGGGCGTTGAGGTGTCGAGCATTAGTACGTTTACCTTACAAGGAGTAAAAACAAATTCTGCAAAATTTCTATGGGATAAGTAATTCTTCCCGGGCATTGAGGCTTACATTACAACCTAACTGAAGGTTTCAGCAAAGCATCTTCGCAACGCAGTAACGGACAAAAGCGGAAGTAGCTGCGACCGCTTTTCCGGGAGAAGACGGCGGCCATTGTGCCCAACTTCGCCCAGATAGTTGCGCCGGGCAAATTTGTAGAAGCAATATGTTTGTTGTTAAATAAAGCTCTGTTTACTAAGATATTTGCTGCGGAAATTGAAAGATTCTGGTCCCGTCCGCGGGTTGGAGTTTAGTTTTCTGTTAGTTCTCGTGTTGGAGAAGTATAGTCGACCAAGTAAGTGCTTTATCATTTTTAAAGTCAGTTCTTACATCAGAATAAAAACAAAAAGGCTGCTTATAACTAATCATCATCATAATTTCAGCCGAAAAACGTCCACTGCTGATCATAGGCCTCCCTCCTCGCCAAACAGATCGGCCCCGCGCCATCCGCATCCAATGCGTTCCCGCCACCTTAACCAGGTCGTCGCTCCATCTTGTACCTACCTACCTACGCTGCGTCTTAAGGTCCGCGGACGCCACTCGAGAACATTTCGGCCCCATCGACCGCCAGTTCTACGGGCGAAGTGCCCTGCCCACTGCCACTTAAGTCTAGCGATTCTTCGAGCTATGACCGTGACTTTAGTTCTTGCGCGGATTTCATCATTTCTAATGCGATCCCGCAGAGAAACTCCAAGCATAGCCCTCTCCATCGCCCTCTAAGTGACTTTGAGCTTTCTTATGAGGCCCATCGTTAGCGGCCACGTCTCAGTGCCATAAGCCATCACTGGCAACACACACTGGTCAAAGAGTTTTAACTTGAGACACTGTAGTATATTAGACTTATAACTAATAGTAATATTAATTCGTAACGGCTGCGGAACCCTATCCTGTCCTGGGCGTGTCCGACATGCTCTTGGGCGGTTTTCAACCCCTGACGCGAAAACGACGATAAGTTTGACGTGTGTGTGTATGTGTGTGTGTGTCTGTGGCATCGTACCTCCCGAACGGATGAACCGATTTTGATTTTGTTTGAAAGGTGAATTAGTCGGAAGTGTTCTTAGCTATGTTTGATGATAATCGGTCCAAGATGGCCGCCACCCCAAAATAAATATGTAACCTGAATTAAATAAATATCACGGGACAATTCACACCAATTGACCTAGTCCCAAAGTAAGCTTAGCAAAGCTTGTGTTATGGGTACCAGGCAACGGATAAACATACTTATATAGATAGATACATACTTAAATACATATTAAACACCCAAGACCCGAGAACAAACATTCGTATTTTTCATACAAATATCTGCCCCGACATGGGAATCGAACCCGGGACCTCAAGCTTCATAGTCAGGGTCTCTAACCACTAGGCCATCTGGTCGTCTAAAATAAATAAACAAAGATAAACATATAAATAAATAAAGATAAACATACTTATATAGATAAATAAATACTTAAATACATAGAAAACATCCATAACTCAGGAACAAATATTCGTGCTCATCACACAAATAAATGCACTTACCGGGATTCGAACCCAGAACCTCTTGCTTCGTAGGCAGGGTCACTACCAACTAGGCTAAAGCGGTCGTTAAAAACATAACATATGTTTATAACTAAGTATGTTTATCGTCGTCTAGTACCCATAGTACAAGCTTTGCTTAGTTTGGGACTAGGTCGATTTGTGTAAGATTGTCCCCTAATATTTATTTATTATTTATTTATAAATGGCGGATTACATATTTTTTCACAACTCCCTCAATATGGGTATCAAATGAAAGGGCTAGACTAGTAGAATACTGTACACTATGATAAATTTAAAATCCAAGATGGCCGCCACCGCAAAATGGTGAATCACATTTTTTTTAAACATATGTGTGACGAATTTTCGTTGGGGTTTTTTTTAGTTTTTTTTTATCTAATAATTAGTAATCAAGCTTTAAACAAGCTTATTCGCTTCTTAAGCTTCTGAAACACGGTGTAATACATATTTATAATTAAAATAGTTGCGAGAAAGCAGATGCCAAGAATCTGCATTGTTTCCCGAGAGTAGTTCTTAGGTTCCTGGAATGTTGAGCTAAATAGGTACAAGGCATTAACAGTGTTAGTTATATTCCTTACGATTAGTGGAGCGCCGTAAGGCGTAAAAATTGTAAAATCTCGGAATCCAGAGCCAGTCAATGAATCTTTATAAAAACTGTTGGACTGCATTGTTAAAAGCTCAACTAAAAAAAAAAATGTGCGATCTTGATTCCAACAATTTACTGAAAAATGAGAGGAACAACGGAAAAAAATGTTTAGACCAAAGATTTCAGTGTTATACCTAATAAATGTTATTTGCTAACTTTAATGTTAATTTAATAATATTTTGCAAAAATAACGAGTTACAACAAAAAAAATATTATAATGATACATTACATGTTCGCTTCAAAGTGGCCATGATCTCTGTAACTAAAATTATTAGAGACTTCAAATTTGGCATGCAAGTAGGTGATTATAACAGCAAAAAACCGATTTCAGGATTTTTTTTATTCCTACGGGATTAAAAAATTATATTATTAACTATGTAACTGATATCGATGAAGATGACGGTGGATTTTAGGATTTTTGCTTTATTGAATGAGAGAGATAAAGAAGATTTACCACAAAGAAGAAGTCGCAAGCAAAAGCTAGTTTAATTCATAAACCTCTCATGTTACTAATATTATAAACGCAAAAGTTTGTACGGATGTTTGTTACTCTTTCACGCTGAAACTGTTTGACGGATTCTGATAGAATCTGGCACACAGTTTATAACTGTATGCTTATTGTTTAACGCGCGGGCGCTTGCTATACACTAAAGCTAAAGCTTTGCACTAAAGGAAAACATCATGAGGAAACCTGCACACGCCTGCGAAGAAATTCTATGGTGTGTGTGAAGTTCCCAATCTGCACGAGTCCTCATGAGAACAACGACCCAAGCCCTCTCATTCTGAGAGGAGGCCTCTCCATCAATCCAGATCTTTTCCATCTGTCTGCCAAGTTTCATATAAATCCGTTCAGCCGTTATTGCGTGATTGACTAACAGCATTGAAACATCCAAACATCTTCACACGCTTTCTCATTTATAATTATTAGTAGAATAGAATTTATAATGTTCATTAAAACCATCCACGGTCTCGAAATGCGTGCAAAATTTGCCTAGATATTGCTTTACCGTGTACACAGCTGGTACTTCGATATAAAAACTAAGCAAAATGTAAATATTGCCACAAATTTCGAGTGAATTTTCACTATCCTAAAGCGGGGCTGAAAGCAAAAATCTATTTATCAAGTATCGAGCGAATGATTAATTACCAGGACATGACGAGGTCACCATATTTATGGGCGGCCTCGGTCTAGGCGGAATACAGTCGGGTTGGAGTCGTTAAGGCATTATTTTTCAGAGTGACACCGAAACCAGGCGTCGGGGAGCGACTCCATACTTCTGTGGTTAATGAATGAATGAAAGACTGAAATAATGAATGAATGGATGAATGAACGTAAATGATAGATTGAATAAATGAATTAATTAATGAAATAATGAATGAACGAACGATCGAATCAATGATTGAATATATGAACGATTGAATGAACGAACGAATGAAAGAACGAAAGAGTGAATTAATTAATTTATAAAGGAATTTATTTTCCGACGATCGACGACGACGATGGATTGTTGTATTATTTCCAAATTACAAACTAGCCTACATCAGGTAGATTAAATATTATCAAGTTAATTAAACATTACATTGTTATTATTATTATAACATTGCAATGTTTTCTTTTCCGATCACTCGCAAAAGCTAAAGAATAGATTTCTCTTCCGTCGTCTGTTATACCAGATAAGTATAATTTGAGGCTATTCAACGACGACGACCAGATGGCCTAGTGGTTAGAGACCCTGACTATGAAGCTTGAGGTCCCGGGTTCGATTCCCGTGTCGGGGCAGATATTTGTATGAAAAATACGAATGTTTGTTCTCGGGTCTTGAGTGTTTAATATGTATTTAAGTATGTATCTATCTATATAAGTATGTTTATCCGTTGCCTAGTACCCATAACACAAGCTTTGCTAAGCTTACTTTGGGACTAGGTCAATTGGTGTGAATTGTCCCGTGATATTTATTATTTATTATTATTATTCAAGGCCAAAGTGAATAGGCTGTTTCTTAACCAGTGAGCTACATCTTCGGCTTCGACTGCATTTACTATTAGGTGAGATACAGATCAATCACTGGTATAAAATAATCTTAAGCGAGCCCGTAATAGTATGAAAACTGGCTAGTCCGCTATATTTTGAAATATTCCTTTTACAGGTCTGACAAATTTCTATTGCCAAAAAGTCTCTAGCTCCGTAGTTTAGGTTTTGTCATATTTAGGTAAACTTTGTTTAGCTATGTGAGAAGGAAACTTCAGAACCTAATTTATACCTTATTTTACTGATAGTAAGCGACACTATCCTTGATTAATATAGCCTCCCATTTATCTCAGAAAAGTGCAAAGTATGACAGGAGTTGTCGTTAGCTTATTACAGAATATGCACACGATTAAACTTTTTGCGTGACTAATAATATGGCCTTACACTTCGAAATTCAAAATTCGAATTTGTATGCCAACCTGCTCATGCTGCTAGTACATAATACGAGAGTGAGCGAGACGGTACAATACGAAATTCGATTTTTGAATTTTGGATTAGCCCCCCTGGTCATTGTCTGCATTCGATAAGACAGACCCAGACACATTACATCAAACGCATAGTTTCCATCAACTCATCTGGCTAATAGATCAGATATACTTAAACTGCCATCATATGTCTGGCCAGTTCCAACCACTTCTATCAACACTTCCGTTAACATCTAGTGGCTTTCTTGACGTAGTTACGTAACATTAAGTGACGGAGTCAATAATGTAAAGTTTCAGGCGTTACTTTGCGGAGTTTCATGTTAGTATAAACGTAATACTTGCTCCTCCGCGAAGTAATGAGGTTAAGCCATGCATAATACCAAGGATGATATAGACTGGATTGGCAGTCGCCATAGTACGGATCGGCCGCGGTTTTTGTAGTTCGATTATTAAATCTAGATGGCGCTGAAATACAGCCAGAGGCTTTGAAGGCAAAACAATAAGACTACAGATATTTCATATCACTGCTAATGTATTATTGTAACGACCGCTTTAGCCTAGTTGGTAGTTTATTTGTGTGATGAGCACGAATATTTGTTCCTGAGTTATGGATGTTTTCTATGTATTTAAGTATTTATTTATCTATATAAGTATGTCTATCGTCGTCTAGTACCCATAGTACAAGCTTTGCTTAGTTTGGGACTAGATCGATTTGTGTGAGATTGTCCCCTAATATTATTATTATTATTATTATTTTGGAAAAATAATACATTTGTAGTAATATGAAACATCTGTAGTCTTATTGTTTTGCCTTCAAAGTCTCTGGCTATATTTCAGCGCCATCTAGATTTAATAACGACCGCTTTAGCCTAGTTGCTAGTTACCCTGCCTACGAAGCAAGAGGTCCTGGGTTCAAATCCCGGTAAGGGCATTTATTTGTGTGATGAGCACGAATATTTGTTCCTGAGTTATGGATGTTTTCTATGTATTTAAGTATTTATTTATCTATATAAGTATGTTTATCGTCGTCTAGTACCCATAGTACAAGCTTTGCTTAGTTTGGGACTAGGCCGATTTGTGTAAGATTGTCCCCTAATATTTATTTATTTATAATCGAACTACAAAAACCGCGGCCGATCCGTACTATGGCGACTGCCAATCCAGTCTATATCATCCTTGATAATACCTATCCTACGTTTGAGTTGGAAAAAAATTAAAGAACATATTTTTAACGCAAACTTAGCTACTTCGCATGAAATAAAATATTAAATGAAAAAACATATTTTTCACTTCTCATGCTCTTAAAATGTTACTTTAGTCTCTGTATATCGGGACTAAAGCTCTTTTTTGATCTCTAGGGATTAAAGTAATTTTTTTAAATTAACTTTGGAAACCCCTAAACTGCCAATCACGGTGTTTGTGGATGGAGGATTATTGCCATTTTCAGTGACTGGGCATAGACAATTTTAAAGCTTTCCACAGACCGCAGCGCGCTGCGGACGCTCCGAAGCGCTCCGTAGCGCCCTGCGCTTCGGTCTGTGGAAGCCTTTAGGGCGTGAAAATAACCTCAAAATGACAAATGTATAAAAAATATTTAAAAAAATAATAATTTCGTGAAACACCATGAATAATTACGAATATTAACCTATTTAATTATATTAAAGATGAATTCATTTTATTATGCATACTTAGTCCAATTAGCTATGAAATAATTTTCAAGTTTGAATCTGTTGGCTAAATATGCAAACATTTATAGTGTCACTCAACAAAAAAAAACCGCGGAACAAATTTAAACTGCTATTTGAATTCTGAACAGACGTCCATTGCTCGTATTGAGCGTACGTTGTATAAAAGTAACATTGTAGATTAGTAGGTATACCTAAAACATCGTTTTTTTCCTCGCATTCAAAGTGAAAAGTAGAGTGTTTAACGCGAGACTAAACTGCCATAATGACACGTGAATTATAGCCTCCCTCGCTCTGCTCGGGTGGCTAAATATCTTGTGTCATTATGGCTTGTTTTAGTCCCTTGTTGAACAATCTACTATTAAACGCAACGGAGCCACATATTTTGCATGACTTAACCTCACTTCTTCGCCAAGGAATATAAAAAGTATTTCATTTTAAATGATCAGTCCTTATACTGTACGAAGTCATAATTAAAATTTCTTAAATTATCGGAGTCCTAAAACGGGGAAATAATATTTATACCTATAAGTTAATCTTCGCAGTCAATGAGTAAGTATTAAAATCAAAATATGGTAATTGGCCAATCGTAAGGCGTTCCGCTTTATTTATTTTATTTTATTTTCCGTATGTTTGATGCACATTGCTGGTTCGATTAACTTTGATAATAATAAATTTTATATTTATCAACTGAATTAGAAGCATTTGAGATACATTTACTACGTCTGCGCAGGACCGATCAGTATTGGTGTTCTTTGGTGGAGGCCTATGTTCAGCAGTGGACGTTTTTCGGCTGAAAATAATGATGACGTCATAGGACCATCAAAGCCATCATTTTCGGTAGAGAGGAACGCGCTCCCATCTCTTGTCATTAGTGCTCTACGACAACGGGATTATGCCTTGAGCGTAGGTACTCGCGAAGTACGCAAACAGGGTGTTATAAATTCCCATATTAATAACGCAGGAATTATGTATGTTGTCACAGTATAGGTTTAGGCCTTGCGGAGAGGAATTAAAAGATAAAAAACAAGTCTAGACGTTTATTAGAACGCTAACTGTGAACAAGCAAGAGACTAGAAAGGGTCGTAGGTTTTAAGCACTTGAGTGGGATACGCTTTCCCCGGACAGACACTGCCCTGGATTCAGGAGACCGTAGGACGCGCTGCGGGCGTCGCAGGTGGATCTTCAAGGTCGTTTGCTGTGTTGCAGAGCTGAGGCCAGGGTGCTTCAGGGCTCGGAGTGTGCTGATGGCGTGGAGCCAAGAGGCGGAGACTGCAGTATCGTTCGGCGGTTTAACCCCGACTTGGTTGCCCTGGAATTTGGTTAATGTCAGCAGGGGCCCATACAATTGCTCTGTCCACCGGCCCAACGTCCATAACGGTTCCTGACCATAGGTCCGAATTTAAACGCTGGCTGTGTGGCAGAGCAATCATACGGAATTTACAAAAAGAGAAAGATGAAGCTAAATGTAATACAAAAGAATAAAATGATTTAGTGAAAACGAAAACTGTTCTTTTTTTGAAATTTAAATTTGAACTAACTGAAACTGCCTAACGGTCTAAGAAGTTTAAACCTAATTTACAATAAATGCAGACCGTTGGAGTTAGCTAGGTAAAGAAACAGGAGATAGTAATAGAATAATTTTGTATATAGAAAGCTAGAAATAAACACATAAAATTAGACAAGGTAAAATGTTGATATTTGCTTTTGGAGAGAACTTACCAATATCGGGCAGAGTATCCACTGGGCTGATTTATTTAGTAGTATAGGTAGACTGTTTTCTTGACAGTGGTGTTCAGATTCAAAATGTGCCAAATTTTTGGCGGCACTGGGTTTTAAAGACAAAATTAGGTCACGCCCCTCGAGATAACGCTAACCGTAATTTGTGTGATGTGTTTTGACAGTTCGTGCCACAGAGAAGACACTGCGCAACAAAACGATGTACTTAATTTATTTAGCCTTCCTCATTATTTAATTAATTAAATATTTAGGAAAGACAAGAGCTCAGATTTTGTCCGTATTTATTTAATTATATTAAATAAATACGCCCAAAAATCATAGCAGCGGAAAGTTTGATAATAGCGCCATCTAGTGCTCACGGGGAAAGGCTCGTTGCATTGAATCGAACTAACTTCGTTAGGATATCGGTAATTAAGTCCAAAAACAAAACCAAAGAATTATATTGTCCCAATTGCATTGTGACAGTACCTCCCTCTCCGCGGAGGATTTTTTCGTCTTAGCGAAAAAATCCGCCTGAGAAAAATCCCTAACGTAACACATTCAAAATAACCTATCAATCCTATCATACTTCCTAACATACTTCATTCATTCAACCTAACACAGGCAGGTCTGCCGTTTAAGACACTGCAAGACCCTACGCTACGAGAAAATGGCGAGATGGTAAAGAGGTAGTAATTAGGAGACACAGCCGCCAATCTAGACAAGGGTTGCCAACCGCCCTTATAAGATTATCCAGCACTACGCGCAAGGTTTAGCTGCCTGGCCGCGCAACGCTAGATATAGCTTTCATTAGGCGTTTTTAAGGAGTTGAAATTAGTAAAGACCGCTCCGGCAAAGGCTTTGGATTAAGACTAGCATTGGTAGTGAAGTAATTGTGTCGACCTAAGGAACTAGTGTACGTACACAAAGCAACTAGAACTTTTATAACTTAGAGATAAATAATATTAAACACGGGAACCATGTGTATAGTTTATTCCTAACACGCGGCTAGTAAATGTTAAATTTAAGTAGTTAACTATAATTAGTGCGTCACACTCTGTCGAGGTAGACGCTAAGGTAGTCACAACGATCACGAACGAGTCGATGCGTTTTCATTTTAAAACTAGATTAAAACATACAGAAGAGTATTTTACGAGTAGGCGCAAAATATTTATAAGTAATGTTAAGTCGTTGACCTTGCTATGCAGTAGCGTTGTTTAAGGTAAACAACTTGACGATACGATTGAGAACATAAAACAGGGTAGTTAGCGCAGCGCGACAATTACTGCCACCCTCTTTTTTAACTTAAGGTATCATGGACCGAGCCCACGAAATTAACGTAATAAGAGTGCAACGTTGTTACAATAATAAAAGTACATTTTATAATTATGATGAAAATTAAGTCTTCTGTGTAGGAATAGTACTAATTGTTGCTAAATCGTTCCTAACGAGGTTATTTATTCGTACGTTATTTAAAGGTTATATTGAAGTTTATTACTATTTATTGCCTGGAGTTAATTTCAGATCCTTTATGTGCCATACGCCTAAATCCTTGCCAGACATATCTTGTAGTTCAAATATTAACGGTGACCTTTTCTTGGAAATACGGCATTTCATAAATTTAGGTGCAAGTTTTTTACTGAAATACTGCGACTTATCACTTAAATAAAAGGTTCGCTTCCATACAATGTCTCCTACTTCAAAGTTTGCAGGCTTACGTCGTAAGTTATAGCGACGCACATTCTTTTGGTGCGCGTAGTATAATGAATGTTGCACTTTGTCGAATATATTAGTGAGGAAACCTGCATTCTGAGCGTAAACATCGCGTGGTAGGTAAAATAATAAATATACTAATAATAAGAAATAATAATAATAGGAAATTTCGAGGCCTGTTTCTGGAATATCGCTCGTGAGCATAGATGACGCTAGCTTTACTATTTGTTTACGTAATTCTTGCACAGAGTCTGCGGGTGTAGAACCACGAATTAAGACTTCATAAGTTAGCTCACTCTTTTGAAGTGACAAATACTTGATTTCGTACATATTAGATATTTAGATTAAGTGATAGCGTTGAAGTTAATAATTAGCTGATAATGAAATTTAGAAAAATAACAAATTATAAGGCGCGTGCCAAGCGACAGCTTATAAAAAGAATGTAGTACTGTACTGAAGTTAAATTTACTAAAAAAAACAGTCTTAACGATACTTTGTGATAGTGATCGTTAAAATTTAAGGTATAGTTTTAGGTGATTAAGTAAAATGCCTACTGGGGTAGTCTCCAATAGCAAATATCAAGTGATTTGACTATTCCGTACGTTACAAACAAGGAGTAATCTAAGTATGTACCTTCCCACTCAATTATATCCTCGCAGTAGATAGAAGTTAAAGAAAAATAAGTAGAGTAGTGTTGCCTATATTTATTTTAGAACGATTTGGATGAAATTTAGCATGCAGTGGTTGTAGGTTAAATAACCGTTGGTTATTAACTTCCGATTTTGTATGAAATTTTCCGTTGTAGAATAACGGTTGGCAGTTAAGTTAAAAATTAGGTAGGTAGTTCAATTTAAAATTGGGTAGTTAAATTTGAAAAAAAAAACGTTACAAATTTAAAAAAAAAACCGTCAAGATGACAACCACTGGGCAACGAAATGCCCTTTATTCGCCTCTTACGAAACCTAGGTGCAAAAAGGGTGGCACTATTCTTAACCGGAACCACACGGTGATGAGAAAAGTGATAAAAAGAATATTACTTACTGCGAGACACAAGTAGTAGGAAAGTGCACAAAATACCAACACAAACACAACGAATAAAACCAGAAAAAACGTTTCCCAACTCAAGACCACGTTAAGAGGCGCCACTTGTCACAGTATAGGTTTAGGCCTTGCGGAGAGGAATTAAAAGATAAAAAACAAGTCTAGACGTTTATTAGAACGCTAACTGTGAACAAGCAAGAGACTAGAAAGGGTCGTAGGTTTTAAGCACTTGAGTGGGATACGCTTTCCCCGGACAGACACTGCCCTGGATTCAGGAGACCGTAGGACGCGCTGCGGGCGTCGCAGGTGGATCTTCAAGGTCGTTTGCTGTGTTGCAGAGCTGAGGCCAGGGTGCTTCAGGGCTCGGAGTGTGCTGATGGCGTGGAGCCAAGAGGCGGAGACTGCAGTATCGTTCGGCGGTTTAACCCCGACTTGGTTGCCCTGGAATTTGGTTAATGTCAGCAGGGGCCCATACAATTGCTCTGTCCACCGGCCCAACGTCCATAACGGTTCCTGACCATAGGTCCGAATTTAAACGCTGGCTGTGTGGCAGAGCAATCATACGGAATTTACAAAAAGAGAAAGATGAAGCTAAATGTAATACAAAAGAATAAAATGATTTAGTGAAAACGAAAACTGTTCTTTTTTTGAAATTTAAATTTGAACTAACTGAAACTGCCTAACGGTCTAAGAAGTTTAAACCTAATTTACAATAAATGCAGACCGTTGGAGTTAGCTAGGTAAAGAAACAGGAGATAGTAATAGAATAATTTTGTATATAGAAAGCTAGAAATAAACACATAAAATTAGACAAGGTAAAATGTTGATATTTGCTTTTGGAGAGAACTTACCAATATCGGGCAGAGTATCCACTGGGCTGATTTATTTAGTAGTATAGGTAGACTGTTTTCTTGACAGTGGTGTTCAGATTCAAAATGTGCCAAATTTTTGGCGGCACTGGGTTTTAAAGACAAAATTAGGTCACGCCCCTCGAGATAACGCTAACCGTAATTTGTGTGATGTGTTTTGACAGTTCGTGCCACAGAGAAGACACTGCGCAACAAAACGATGTACTTAATTTATTTAGCCTTCCTCATTATTTAATTAATTAAATATTTAGGAAAGACAAGAGCTCAGATTTTGTCCGTATTTATTTAATTATATTAAATAAATACGCCCAAAAATCATAGCAGCGGAAAGTTTGATAATAGCGCCATCTAGTGCTCACGGGGAAAGGCTCGTTGCATTGAATCGAACTAACTTCGTTAGGATATCGGTAATTAAGTCCAAAAACAAAACCAAAGAATTATATTGTCCCAATTGCATTGTGACAATGTATGTGCGTATGTTTGCACGTCGACCCTCGTCAGTGCTCGGGATGCGCTATCCTCCAGTTGAGGGGGTTGTTCAATGGATGAAAGCTCTATTTTTGTATGGAAAAAGGTACCCGTTAAATAAATTGTCGTTGTTTCCAAACACGTTATATTTTTAATTCTTTTAAAGAAATGCATTAAGACGAGTCAGCCAAAATTACAATTAGCTCCGCATATACATACAATTCGCTCAACAAAATCGTATGCTAAAAAATATAAAATTAATCATAAAATGTAAACTAAGCAAGAGAACAAGACGATATATCCCAATTTTCTGGTTAACATGACTATCATACTTGATTATTTTGTTGCATGAATTCTTAGTTTCGGAATAATTTAAAAAATAAAATACTTTTGGACGCTACTTTAGCCTCCTAAGACCCGACTTTTTTTAACCGAAACTCAGACAAGAATCGTAGATTTTATAATTTTTGAAATTATTTGATGATGATGATGATGATGATGCATTCCTGTTATCCCTCATTAGGGACATTGGGCTCGTAGAAGAGTTTGAAATTATTATTATTTGAAATTATTTAAGTATAATTAACGTTTTTTTATTATTTGATTGATTTGTACTTTAAAGTACACTTGGCAGTTTTTATTACAATTGACTTGTGTTATATAAAATACGTAAAAACTCACAAGGTATGTAACTACATATTCACTACGTTAAGCCTGAGAAGAAATTAACCCCTTTTTTTTCTTTTTTCTTACGAGCGCCGGGGGCCCAATACCTCTTCCCTCCCCCTCCCTTATTCCCTCTCCTTTTTTAAAAGGCTGGCAATGGATCAGTGACTCTCTTTAAGTAGTTGATATTTACGGGTGGAGGTGATCATTTTCCATCTGATGACCCGTTTGCTGGTTTGTCTCCCTCTCATAATAAAAAATTAAAATAATAAACTCTCTCTTTATATTTTTTTAAAGAAAAACCCTCTTTATAGAATCCGCAACAAGGATATCCGACACAGAACTAAGGTCATCGACATAGCTCAGAGAATTAGCAAGTTGAAGTGGCAGTGGGCTGGTCATATCTGTCGAAGAACCGACAACCGCTGGAGTAAACGAGTTCTTGAGTGGAGGCCGCGTCTTGGCAAACGTAGTGTAGGACGCCCTCCGGCCAGGTGGAGTGACGATCTGCGAAAGGCTGCTGGTAGAAGCTGGATGCGTCTAGCCAAGGACAGGGCGCAATGGCGCTTATTGGGGGAGGCCTATGTCCAGCAGTGGACTGCTATAGGCTGATGATGAATCAGATGATGATATTTTTTTTTGTCTGCCAATGTCACGGACATTATTTTAGACCGTTTGTAGACTCTCATATTTCATTTTTTTTTTACCGAGTATCGGGAAAATACACTAGACACTGGTAAAATTATTGTCGAACTGAAACAATTACTTTGCTCACCCGCGTGACCCCCGACTCCTGACTCGCGTGAGGTCACGGATGATCAAATAATTGTTTCAGTTCATTAATGGCAGACCTTCGCAAAATAACGCCTGATTTAATAAATTGTTTAAAACTATTGTCCTCTGAAGGACAAAGCCATATAAAAAAACTAACTAATCCCTTGTGTGGCTCATTATTAAAACTTATTTTACATTTAAAATTTAGATGAACTCGCCTTCATAACTGTGCAAAATCACCTCAATTAACACACTAAATGACTGTTTCGCCAACTAATTAACGAGTGAAAGTTTTAATGCATTCCGCTGCACCAGTGTGCGCTCGCTCTTAGAGTGTATCATTAATTCCATTTTATTCTGTTTACGTTGAACTTTATGAGAATCCAAGTCCACTTTTCAGGGCTCCGTAGTCTAAATATGAGCCATGATAGTGCTCTGATAGAGGTCTTAAGCAGCAGGCTTCGTGTCTTCAAGTCTGGGCTCGCACCTATGAGTTTTTCGCAATTTCAGCCGAAAGACGTCCTCTGCTGAACATAGGCCTCTCCCAAGGCTCGCCAATCGTTCCCGTGCCATCCGCATCCAACGCGATCCCGCAACATAACCGGGTCGTCGCTCCAATTTGTTGGAGGCCTACCTACACTGCGTTTTCCGGTCCGTGGACCCCACTCGAGAACTTTTTGTCCCATCGGCCACCAGTTCTACGCGTGATGTGTCCTGCCCACCGCCACTTGAGTCAGGCGATTCTTCGAGCTATGTCGGTGACTTAAGTTCTCGCGCGGATTTCACCATTTCTAATGCGATCCCGCAGAGATACTCCGAGCATATGTAGCCCTCTGGGTGACTTTGATTTTTCGTATGAGGCCTGAACCGATTTATATAGGTGAATTTTGTTATGGAGATAATTTGAGGCCTTAGGAAGGACGTGGGATCGATTTTATAGAATTTTAAAGAAACTCTTCGCAGGCGGAGACGCGGTCAACAGCTAGTATAAAATTTGTGCCGTATTCAAAACTGTTCCCTTCATTACGCGTACCCCGACACGTACTTGTCCGGTTTTTGTTATTAACACCGGGGGGTTTATGAATGTCCCGAATATGACAGTTGGTTTTTTTACGTCTAAATTATGAAGTTGGATTTGAGATGTGCCACGCGATAAAATTGTTATGTCTGAGGGTTTTAAGCGTGTTTGGGGCGCGTGAAAGGTTGGATTGCTGTCCTACGGGATTTGCCCGGACATGCAGACTTTTACCTCTTTTGTTACCTTCCCGGCTTTCTGGTATTTTTTAATGACTGTTTATTTTTCTCATTAAATTTCGTTGTCTCGTGCCTTTTGTCCGGCTTTATAATATTCCACTTCTTGGTAACTTGGACTTGGGCCGTAGTTTCCATTTGAGCCCGGAACGGACTGGGAATTTCACACATACCATAGAATTACTTCTCAATTCTAAGGCCCTTCGTAGACAAGGCACGCAAATCTTCGATACCCGCTATTTTGATCTCACCGCAATACAAATTCGCAGAGGTTCGTACACACGTACGCGTCGCTAACACGCGTATCGAATCGATCGGCATCGAAGATTTGCGTAGCTTTGTGTACGAGCGAGTACGAGGGACTCCGTGTAATTAAAATCACTGCGCAGTATGGAACGCTCACTTGCTGATTGATACTTACGTTCCGCAACCGACGATATTCCTAACCTTGTAGGCAATTAATTGATTTTTCTTTCTTTCTATTAGTTGAGGCGCCAAGACAAAATACGAAACCTTAAAGTGCGCCGCGAACTAAAAAATTTTGGGAGTTTCAAACTCTAGTATTTGATATTGTTGTCAACTTGATACCTCTACGCGTCTTCCTGAGGTAAAGGGTATTGAGCTCTTCTGTCTGCTTTGGATTATTATAGCGACACTTCTATACATTTAGTATGAAAACTGATTCAAGGGGCGCCGCGACTGCGACGCGCCCCCGTCCCACGTCTCTTCTGTGTGGCTTGCGCCTAAGGTTTCCCTTTTTCCAGAGCCCTAAAATCAATAAAGAGATATGTCCAATATGTCCATCCGTACTTTTCAAATATTTGAACAAGTTTGGTATGAAGTATCTTTTTGTATTTTTATTTTTTCAACTCCATTTTTTACATTTTTTTTATGCAGTTAAATCCGTATATTTCATACTAAATACAAACTGAAACATGGATGCACAGAAAAAACCTATATTTTAACATAGACAAAGTACGGAACCCTCGGTGCGCGAGTACGACTCGCACTTGGCCAGTTTTTTAAACATTTTTTTTAAACAGCGCGCGAGACATTATCTCCCGATATTACTGGTAAATTATTAACATCAGTCAGGGGAAAGCGCAGCCCACCGCAACGATGTATCCTCATTGCCACCGCATTTAATATTTACGGCTGTGTTGCCAGCGTTAATATTATTTCACCCTATTATTATAATTAAAATTAATTATACGGGAAAATCTTACACGCGAAATTAAATGTGAAAAACAGGGACATTTGTTTTGGCCAGGCATGTAAATTAAGAGGTGAGAACATTTTGCAAAAATTACCAGTTCAGCTGGCGTGGTATTTGTTAGTTAAAGAGTATTTTTTTATTTACGTTTGAACCGGAGGCGGAGATGAGCATAGTGGAGCAGATAGATGAGCGTAGCAGAGCGGAGACGTAAAGAATCCCAACAATCACATTAGTTTTAACCCTCAATCAATCCGCAACACCTAATGGGGTCGCGAAGTGTTGAAATAAAATTATGAAAAAAAAATTGTACTTTCCCACCGTTACCCCACACTGGGTTAAAATTACCAAAAAAATCATCCCCACGAATCGAATCGTGGGGATGATTTTTTTGCTCATTATAACCTATAGTGTGAGGTATCGTTATAGTGTTCTCGCCAACAAACTGTCATATCAGTTTGGCGAGTGGATTTAGACAGCAAGCCAGTGTATGTAATACCTATGAGAAATAAATTAAAAAAAAATACATCTTTTAAAAACTTTCTAGATTTACTAAGGCTATTCTTAGGGACCCGTTTGCAAAATATTCAGCTATAAAGTGCTATTATTTTCTTAGAGTCAAGTGTCCTCCTTCCCCCCTCCATTAGCTATATCACTATACGCTCAAAATCAAAAGTAAAAGTCAAAAGATCTATATTAAATTCAGGCTTTAACAAGCACTGGTTAATGTCGCAGAATCTACCACCAGTTCGGAAAAAACCTGTTCAGAATAATCCGGCAAGAAACTCAACAAGGTATTTTGTTTTCAATAGTTCTAAAATGTTATTAAAACTACATCTAATAAAGTATTTAACATACTATAGTCCAAGACACACAACACACTGAACATTCATAGAAAAAAATAAACCATCTGACGCAGTAAAAGTGCGTACAACTTGATTTAGTCTACATTTTTCATGTTTACGGCTCGCGCCAGAACAATCCAACTTACCATCAAAATACTATATTTCCACCACTGGCAACAAAATATCTCGTTAAAATAACCAATAAACCTTTCTCGCGACCTTTTACAAAATTTATTGTTTCATCCACCCTTCGGGGAACGTCGCGGTAATAAATATGGAGAAATCACACGTGTACTAAATTCAATTTTAAAGACGTAAGGGACATAGATGGCGTAATGGAGATAAAACATGTCGACGCGGGTTTATTAACACCCAATAAGTTATAGGAAGGTCAAGTTTTTGATGATCACTCAACGTTTTAACAATTCACTAACGTTTCACCGAAACTTGTTTGACAAAAAATCATTTCACTGCCAACGTTTCACAAATTTGTTGTTGCGAGAAATAGTTGTATTTAAAACTTATCGTTTGACAACTAGGCATTTAGCAAATATTATTGTTTATAAATAAATGTATCAAATTATTTACTGCCATTTATATACTTTTCATTACACAAGATGGTTCGTAAGGCAAATTATGTAGAAAGTTGGGTTACATATTATTGGGATGCATAATTCATCATTTTGCATAATAAAATTAATCATTTCGCATAACTCTTTTTTTCTCAAAAACCATTAATTATCTATTCAGAATTTTAATAAAATCTAAGCTTATCTGTAGAGTCTTCCCGGATAACCAATTTAAAACTCCTTAATAAATAATGGTTTCTGGGATAAATAAATAATGGTTTCTGGGATAAAAAAGAGTTACGAGAAGTTGAATTATGCGTAAAAAAGTATGCCACCATACTGGATCCCAGAAAGATGTGTCTCGTAGTATTTAGTTTGCATACAGATTATTTTCTGAGAAGTAGAAAAAAAATCATACCGTCAATTACCAAGCTGGAAAAATATATACTATGTGGCTTTTGAGCCTGATAGGTGTCTCGTGCTTTTATTCAGTTGATATTTCTATTTAGTTCTGAAACTAACAGTTCAAATTGAATGTTATTAATTCTATATCTAAATCTTATTCTTATTATACCCTATATGTAACTGAAAATTCAAGGTTCTATCTGTAGCCAGCACAACATTACAGGAGATTGAAAATAGCTTGAGAAAAGGATGGTACTGCCGTGCCTTTGTTTTGCTCTCGACTTGGCGGGGGCACTACCGTGCCCCCAGCCAGATCTGGACTTCACGATTTCCATCAGATACGTTTTTGATCTGACGCGATTTTCGTCAGATTCGTTAACCGTTAGATTTTATTTAACAGATACATTCTCCGTCGGATCTGTTTACCGCCAGATTTGTTTTTGTCAAAACCTTAATTTGACATGTCACTTCTCAATACGGCTCCTTATCGCTTGTAAATTATATAACACAAAACAAATCTGACGGTAAACGGATTCGACGGAAATGTATTTGTTAATGGGTCATACACATATTTTCGTTCGCGTGTCGCCTGCGGACATGGCAAAAGTTAAGAGGATACGATGCGCACCATTTCTCCATACATACGTAATCCCTTGTTTCCTCCCTGGATAATGGCTTTAGAGCCAAATTTTTTTTTACTGTGTAATCTGTATCTACTACAGCTATGCCCCTAGGTTTCGTTTTTTTCCATATTTCAATTAACATAAGAAATATGAGCTTTCAAAAACTGAAAAAATTGCCCAATTTCAACGTCATTTTCAGACACTCATCAGAAAAGAATCCCTCATATAAACAAAAAAAGAAAAACATAGGGGCATAGCTAAATCTATCCTCTAATTATATTTGAAAAAATAATTTTATTGGTCCAGTTTTCGAGAAGAAGCATCAGTCATGTGGCTTCAGCTGTATTGAAACTCCGTTAGCTACTTCCCTGAACAACCTTTTCCGATAATCTTCGTGCTGGCAGGCCGCGGGCGGTGGGTGCGGGTGTAGACATGGGTGGAGCACATTTTCGAACGAAAACCAACGATTTCAACATTTTTTTTCGATACCTTTCCACCGATATTTTTTCATGGCCATTTTTTTGGGGCTTACATATGAATTAATCTCGCGGCAGAAAAAAAGCCAATACAGCTGAGCCCACATGAAAATTATAATTATTTTGGTCTTTTTAATTAACGCTGGCAACCCCTTCCCACCACCCGATCGATTTAAAAATTTTTTTGGGTGCACAGGGCAGGGCGTACAGAGCAACTGTTTGAAAAAAAAATTAAAGTCGCTGAGCCCACATTTTTTTTAATTTTTTTCCCCACGCCACTACACCCGCACCCACCGCCCGCGGCCTGCCAGCACGAAGATTATCGGAAAAGGTTGTTCAGGGAAGTAGCTAACGGAGTTTCAATACAGCTGAAGCCACATGACCGATTTGGTCGCTAGCTCTTAGACTAAATTTTACGCGCCTATTAACGGTCTGAGCTGCAGTTGTCCCGCTCTCGCTGTACTGACGCGGAGGGGTTCGAACGAGACAGCGACATTTCATTAAAATACCTATTTCTCAAAAGTATCTCAGCCATCGTACCCTCTTAAGAGTCTATAGCCAATATTTTTAGTCAAGTCTACATTTACCTGTGGTACGTCTGGCCAACTATCGGCCCCTTTAAATAAATCTTAAGTTAGCTGACTCGGAGTCGCTAATTTTATGTCCACAGGAGAGACAACTTTTGCTTGTTATGGGGTCTCATTCTAAATCCCTAACATCGTTTGTCCTAATGTAATGTTTGTCCTAATTATCGTTTGTCCTAACACTTTTTTTCTCGGAAACCGTGAATTTTTCAGGAACTTTTTTGTGATTATCCTCTAGAACTCTATAGGTTAGGTTTGTTTTATAAAAATCCAGAACAATTAATAG